>WYDI02038899.1:2897-15583 GCA_009867235.2 Psittacus erithacus | reverse complement strand
GGTGAGGCACTGGAATGGGTTGCCCAAGGAAGTTGTGAATGCTCCATCCCTGGCGGTGTTCAAGACCAGGTTGGACACAGCCTTGGGTGGCATGGTTTAGTGGGAGGTGTCCCTGCCCATGGCTGGATGATCTTAAGTTCCTTTCCAACCCTGACTATTCTAGGGTTCTGTGATTCTATCGTGAGCTCAGTTAAACTGGGAAAGTTCTTGTCAACCAGTTCTGAGACCGCTCTTTAATGAATACACAAGAGATGCCCAGAGCAGGTCCCAGCCAAGGGCTTACAGATGTAGCATGTTGGTTTATACTCACAATGAAGGCAGATACTATCGAGACTCTAAACCCTGTCAGTAAGAAAGAGCTTTCAGGGAGATTAGGGGGTTTGTCTCCCCCTTTTCCACACATCCCATACCCTCACGTGTTAGCTGGTTATCTGCAGGCACCTGCTCAGGTACCCAAGCAGGCATGCATGCATTGTGTGTGTGTGTTTATGTATGCTCTATGCTGCGCTGAGGTCACACAGTTTCTTCTGAGGCACAGAGATCGCCGCTGTTCCCTCAGGAACATGCACACAACATGTTCCTATCAAACTGGATCAGGATCTGGCTCAAAGTGCCCTTTTCAGATCAAGATGCTCTTCCAAGCCAGTTTCACCCAGCATTTGCCGCAATCCCTAGGTGGGAATGACCGCTATAAGGATCCTGCCTGAAGGAGCATCCTCATCCTCCTTCATCTGAGCCCAGGCATGTTGCATGAGGGCATGGCTTGGCACATGGTCTGCAGGACCCTGCAGTGAAACCCTCGCTACCTTCAGCTGGAACATGGCCCTGGCCAGGCAGTGTTCAAAGCAGCACATTTGCACCCCTGTCCAGAGCAGGCACCTGATGCTGTCAATGGCCAGCGCTTGCTCCAGGAAGCCTGGGAAGCTCAGTGGCCGTGAGAGGAGGAACATGCCTTCAGCCTGGCATCACACTGTGCTGCGTGGCTGGTGCCAGCATTCGTGAGGGCACAGCTGCAAGAATTCATTGCTCTGTGGGATGCTGGCAACGGTGAGGCAGGAGAGAGCAACCGCCTCTGCAGGGGGCTGGGGAGGAGCGGGGAGTAGCGACCAAGGGATTCCAACAACAGCATCTCTGTTGCCACTGCTGGCACCGTGTGCCCAATGAGGTGGGACCCAAGTGCGAGTAGGTTATAGGTGACTTGCAGCAGGGCAAAGAGCTGGGTGATTCAGGAGTCCCGCTCCATCCCTGTGTGTTTGCAGATATGCTTGGCCACGTATTCAATTGTGTGTGGGTCACTACTGGCATAGCAGAAGCATCACAAGGTTGCAAGTGTTTAGGAAGCATTTTGTATTTCTCCACTGTGACACAAAGCCTCTTTCTCCTCTCACACCTCACGTCCATCCCCAGCACACACCAGTTCAGTTTTGGCGACCAGCTTGTTTCATCCCTTGTTCTGCAATCTCAGGGGCAGCACTTGCCCCAGTGATGTACATGGGTTCCCACAGGGCTGGGTACTGCTTACAGGTGCTGGCAGTTGCTGTCCCCAGGGGTTGCCTCTGGCACCAGGACATGAGGTGCTCAAGGCTCTGCTCATCGTGTGGCTCCAGATGCAGCAGCTCTGCCATCCCCAGCACAAGGGCTAAGGGCTGGCTCAGGCAGGGAGGGCACAACACGAGGGTCTCTATGGGCTGCGTGCAGAAAGCCCTGGTAGACACAGACCCAGTGGGAAGGGAGAAAACCAGCCAAAACAGTTAAACAAACACTCAGGAGGGAGCTGGCAGCAGAAGGCAACACGCGGAGCCAGGTTCAGGCTGAGTCATGCGCTAAGCCCCCAGCAGGGCTCAGCACCACAAGCTCCCCAGTAACACCAGCCTGGAAGGACGCACAGACATGCACATCACCGTGACAAACCCCACGCTGGGACAGCAGGGACACGACTGCTTGGCCAGCACTGCAGCAGCCAGCTTACAATGCACTTGAGCCCAGGAGGCTGGAGATGTCCAATGGCCCCATTGAGTCTAGCCAGGAAAAGCACATTCACTGCAGACCTCAGTTGTGTCTGGAAGAGGCTTCTCCCAGGCTGGAATCCAAGTGGCAGCCAAGAGATCAAGGCTGTCCAACAGTGAGAAAGGGAGGTGGGAGATAGGTACTGTGAGGGGACAGTCTCAGGGGAGTCTCACACAGGGATCAATGCTCCAGTAAATAGAGATGACAGGGAAGGAGCCACTGCACGCAGGCCCTTGGTGGCAAAGGCAGCATCCATGACACTGCCCTGTGGACCACCATGTCCTGGTACCTATCCAGAAGATGCGCAACAGCTGAGACCAACACTTGCAGTTACTCCTAAACCTGAAGAACAAACATGGGATGTGTTTGTTGCCAAACCTGACCCCATAAGCTGCTGAGCAGCTGTTCCAGCATCCAGGTTGCTCGCTTAGGCTCTTCCTTCCCCCCATAGGTGCAGGAGTTCCCAAAAGAGGAGGAAACACAAAAGTATTGGAAAACAAATGTATTCAAAATACACGCAGTGAGGAAGTTGCAGAAGAACAGAGCCCATCCTGCCCTCCCTGAACACCTCCAGCTCAGGGCTCCTCCATTGCCCCTTCCCAAAGCAATACCAGGGGGACTTCACCCTCAACAAACAGGGGTGCTGGTGTTCAGTTTAGGTGCCAGCACTTCGATCCAGCTGTGAAGTCACATCTGCACAGAGATAGCACCCAGTAAGGCAGGGGAAGCCCCTTCCTAAGGCTGGATGCTTCCTTCTGGATGCTCCCCAGCGTGTACTGAAGGAGCTTTCATTGCCTCGACAGAAGCCAAGCACAAGGTCAACCCATGAGGGCACCTGGGGAAATGTCAAGTGTGAGGCACAAAGACCTGGAGCCGAGAGGCTGGCTGCTTCCTGCAGTTGAAAGCAGTCCCAGTTATCACCCAGCAGGCTGTGCAGTCACCAGAGATGATGCTTCCAATCCAGGGGGGTGGACAAGGCAGACAAATGCTTTCTGAATGCTCCCACTTGGTCCCTCCTGCAGATGAGCCCATAACAACTAGCAACAAATCAACAGCAAACATGCCATCTAGGTGGCCAGCAATCCTCTCCCTGGTGTGCTTAGCTACAAGGCAAAACATGAACCAAGCTGCTAAACAGACTTGGCTGGGCATTTCACTCCCTAATTCTGTTCTATTTACAAAAGCCTTCAGCAGCTCAGCGCTGCCTCAATCCACAAGGCACAAAGCAAGCAAGAACGTGCAGCTCAGTCCCTCTGGATCTCTGCAGCATTCCTGGGAGGGCTGCAGGAGGGAGGTCTCGTCTCCAGGAGCATGGGGTGGATTCGGTGCCAGGCTCAGAACTGCTGGACAATGAGCTTCCGCTTCACATCCCGGCTGAACCTGTTCATCCGGAACACTTCACTGTCAAAGAAGGCTGCGAGGCTGTGGATGTTGATCTGCCGAGCCTGGCGAGGAGGAGGAGGAGGGAAAGGAGAGGTGAATGGTTATGAAAACCGAAAAGCAGGAACCATGTGGTTTTCCATAGCAGAGGACACAAAACCTGACAGTCAGCAATCTCTGCCCTGCTCAGCAGGAGCCAGAGCTGCAGCAGCACGGAGACAGCAGGTCAGGAGGAAGGAGCATTGGCAGAGCTGAGCTGAGCAGAGAGGATGCTGGCTCAGCACCTGCCTGCTCTCCACTCGCCCTTTAACTCCCACTAGAGCCAGAATGGAGCGGCTATCCCAGAGCCCACAGCACCTCATCCAGTGGGAGAGTTTTGTTGGAGACCTCTGACTGGGGGTGCCCCATCAGCAGCACTGAGCTGTGCCTCTGGGAGTTGTTACTGCTCACACTTGATGCAAGGAGCAGAAAAGCAGCAACCCAGGAATCAGTGCTTTAGTGCCAAGCAAGGGCAATACTGCACAGATAGGCCAGGTGAGGAGCAGAGCCCTCGGACAAGGATGAAGATGCACTGAGGAGGGTGAGGCTCAGGAGGGAATGGGGAAGTTCATACAAACAAGAGATTTTCCTGCTTTTTTGCTCCCTCAAACGCAGGTGCCAGGGAATCAATGCTCTCATTCCCCTCCAAAGCACCAGCCGTACTACAGGATGTACCACTCCAACCCCAATGCTTTACGGGGGTGCAGGAGAACAGAGGGGGAAGAATATGGTGCTTCCAGACAAGAAAGGAGCAGAGAGAGATGAGACAGCCCTGACTGGGTCAAACTGATTAACACCAGTGTTTCTCTGCTATCAGAGAAGTTACAAGCCTGGGGACACCTCTGGTTCTGAGCCTGCAGGCAGACAGCAGGAACCAGCCTGAGCAGGCTTGCTTTGAGAAGCCCTTACCTTATCCACCAGGTCCTTCTCTGGGACTTCTATGGTGTCCTGCTGGGCCCCGTATCTGTTTCTCTGGTACATCACTTGCTCTGCGACCAGCTGCTTCAGGATGAAGAGCAGCAGCTCGTTGTTGTCTTTCTTGAATGACAGGTACCGGGAGAAGGTCTGGGAGGGAGGATGAGATGAGCCAAGCAGGTCAGGACCCCAGTGATGCACTGCGGTCCCCGTGTCCACACCAGCCTCCCGAAGGGGAATGCAATGACACCGCTGTCACCTGCGCCCTTGGTGTCTCTTAAGGGACATAGGCTTTGCCAAGCTGCCACCTGCACGTGCAGCAGCAGCCCTGTGACAGCCACGACAGCGCTGGCTGCTCCTGCACCCATCTGAAACCTCCAGCCCAGACTGCCCTATGCCTCCCCTGCAAACGCTCATGCCTGGCTGGCTCTGGGCAGCCAAAGGAGAGGCCACGAGTGGTCCAGACTGCGGGCAGACACTCGCAATGGATAAATGCCAGGTTGTGGCCAGCCAAGAGCTGTTTGGAGCCAGTCCCTGCCATGCAGAGAAAGGGCAGACTGTGCAATGAACCACTGCGAGTGCTACCCGGGGGTTAACTGTCCCCTGAGGAGCCCTGGAAACAATGAGAAGAAACTGTCTGCTCGCCTCCATCACCTGGCAGCAGTGGGAGTCTGTGCCACAACAGGGAACAAGAACAGAGACAGGGCAGTGCTTTTGACACAGGGGCTTGGGGTCTCTTTCCTTATCAGCCCCACAGAACCAGTGCCCCACCACTAAGGACAGGGGCCTGCAATGGAACCCATGGGGCTGGGATGCAGCCGCAGCCAGCGCTCACCTTGCGCATGCTGCGCATGACGCTGAACTTCTGTGTGTCGATGAAGCTCTCCAGCATCACCCTGATGGCCATGTTCACATCGTCTTCCACCACATAGTCCCGCAGGTGCATGCGGGCGTGAGCCTCAGCCATGCGGATCATGGACTCGATGTGACGCACCGTGATGGGGATGCTGCCCGTTGCCTGAGGGGAGAGGAGGAGTTAAAACATGGGGCTATAGAGGTGGCTTCTGGCCTAGGACCTGCTTCACACTGCAGGGAGCTGCCCCTGGATCTCGGAGCACCGTCTCAGCCTAAGGGGGCTCTGCCACCTGCTGGCATATTCTGCAGAGTGGCACAGGCTCCCCATCCATGTTTTAGTCTAGGAGATGCTCCATGGGTCCCTCTTTGCTGTTGTTTAGTGCCTTTCCAGAAACAGCGACCCCGTTCCCCCCGGTGACTTTTAGGAATTGTTAAAGAAACAAAAAGCCAATTAAAAAATAAAGACAGATTTCCCATGTTCCCAAAATCTCCCTCTGACCTCAACAAATTCCTCTGCGAGAGCATGAAATGAGCCTAAGAGATCCCACAGACAGAAGAGAAGGGCATTTCTACACAGAACACTATAATGTACTAGGAGCACATGGGGCTGGGTGCATGCAAACACCTCCCGTGGGCCTGCCAGACTGGGTGACAGCAAGGACATTGCCACGGCAGACACTAGTACATGTGTCCCATCCATCACTCCGCGGATCACCAACAGGCACGGCTCTGCAGTCAGATGAAGAATCATCTGTTCAGCACACGCTGCAGGATCTGCCTGTCTCTGCCAAAACAGTGGCACAGGCTTTTGTGATGGGAATGGCAGGAATGTGACAGCACATGCTGGAGCAGCCTCCGGATGATTTGCAGTCCAGGCACATTCTTCCTTCCCTCCCCTTCTCCTCAGTATTCTCACCATAGACTCCTTCCTGAGGTCACTGTACATCTGGGCTACTTTGTCCTGGTCCATCTGGTTGAGCTTGGGGTGGACCTTCTCTTTGGCATAGACGATGTATTTCCTCAGGACCTCCTGGGGAATGGGTTCAACCCCATACGTGTTGGGAAGATTGACCTCCATGGCGTCCCCATTCACTCCTTCCTTGTTACCTGGGTGGTGCTTGATATGGCTGCCAACAACGAACCGGGCAAGCATTTCATCCTGCAGGAGAGCAGTGGACACACAGACACTGAAGCAAACCTGCAGCTGAGCACCCCAACAGCAGCACCACAAGTTCAGCTTGACAGCGCAGCCTGTACCTGCACAGGGTCCACTGTGTCCCTCACCACACACAGGATGTCAAAGCGGGAGACGATGGGCTCAGTCAGGTCCACGTTCTCTGAGAAAGTCAATGATGGGTCGTATCGCCCACCTGGTCACAGAGACAACCAGAGTCAAACACAGGCTCCAAGGACGAAGCTCTGAAGCGAGCACAGACCCCCAGCACTTTACTAGAGACTGCTTGCTTCATCTCTGCTCCAGCCTGGAGGAACCAGGCAGAGGGAGGAGAAGCAGTGTCACAGCTCTCGTGACCGATGCTGGAGGCTTGAGGTGGTCCTGAGGTCTCTGAGCACTTACCAATGGGATTGGCAGCAGCAATAACGGTGCAGCGGGCTTGCAAGGATGTGACAATGCCTGCTTTGGAGATGGAAATGCTTTGCTGCTCCATGGCTTCGTGGATGCTGGTCCTATCCTGATCGTTCATCTAAAAGAAAGCAAGACAGAATTAAACTGAATCTATGTCTACAATCCATTGCTCAACAGGCCAGAGGGAATCAGCTCCTGATGCTCTGGAAAGGTACCAAACTGCACTATAGAACAGAGAGAGCCTAAGCAAACCAGAGGAACCCTGGTCAGCTGGGGGATGGTGCCATGAGTGACAGTGTTTCCTCACAGCAGAGGATGCAACCAGTCTCTCCACACCTCATCCTGCCCATGGAGATGAAGCTGGGCCTCACCTTGTCAAACTCATCAATGAGGCAGACACCTCTGTCAGCCAGCACGAGGGCTCCTGCCTCCAAAGTCCACTCCTTGCTGACTGGGTGCCTCTGGACATAGGCTGTGAGACCCACGGCGGAAGCACCCTGGCCAGTGGTGAAGATGGCTCTGCTGGACACCTTCTCGATGTACTTCAGGAACTGGGATTTGGCTGTACCGGGGTCTCCACACAGGAGCACGTTGATGTCACCACGGACTTTGTGTTTGCCTCCTGTAAGAGCAATGGCAGAGACACGCTGGCAGCTGAGTGCAGGGCTTGACAGCACTGAACACCACAAAGCTGAAGGCATGTAAGCGACCCTCACCTGGGTTTTTGGGCTCTCCACCAAAGAGAGCTAAAGCCAGGCCCCTCTTGATATCTTCATGCCCGTAAATAGATGGGGCTATGCTGGCAAAGATCTGAAAGGAAAAGCAGAGGAGTTGTGCAGGGAGTACCACTTCCCATCTGGACAGCATTTGGCATGAACATCAGCAAGGTGCTGTACCTACGCTTACACTACTGCTGTCTCCAAAGAGTCTTGTATTGGCCAAGGTGAGGGGTCTCTTTCAAAGGTGGTATTTATCCACCCAGAGCCCCCTAAATGTGCTTCACAACAATGGTGCTGCTGGCACACAGCAGACTGTGCAGTCTGGTGCTGGCACTGCCTCTACACTCCTCAGCACACAAAGCCCATCACAGTGGCTGTTATCAGCTGCTGCAGAGCTGGAGTCCTTGATCTGAGACTCACCCACTGCATGTTAATAGTAGTCGCAGGGGCTCTGCCGCAAGGGAACTGTCACCATGGTCAGATATTACACACAACTGGCTTATTCCTCAAGGGTATTCTGATAACAGCCTGATGCTGGGGAGTACGGGCCTTAAAACAGTCTTGATTCAATTGATGCTTCTGCACCCATTGGAGACAGCAGTCAAAACAACACCAGCATGACCAAGGCAAGAGGGAAATCCCCCTATCAGAGCTTAAACCCGACCCAAGTGAGGCTGAACGTGCCTCAGTCTTTGCTTTTTCAACTACTGCATTTGGGTCTTAGCATGCAGAAAGCAGCAAAGCTGAGATCTCTACCACAGCTTAAGCTAAGTAGTAACATCCCCTTAAGAGGACTGGAGACGCAAGCACTGGCCCCTCGGAACACTTCCTCCTCTTTGCTTTCAAGATATGAGGAGAGAAAACACGGATGAGATGTGAGCGCCTCCCACCCATCTTCCATCCCTATTGTCACATGGAAGGCTCAGAGAAGGAAGGGGAGAAACTGAACATTTCACTCCAAAAGTACATAGGAAGTTTCTTATTTACTTCCCTCCTGTAACCCACTCTCATCAACAGCTACAGAAGACCATGCCGAAGGAACTGGGCTGGCGAGCTCTCAACAGGGAAAGCAGGGATGCCCGAGGCTGACCCACCTTCTCCCCGATTTGCTCATCCTTGGACAGCCCCACGATCATTTTCACATCCTCATCAGTCAGCTCTCCAGTTGCCAGCTTGTTGTCCTTCTTGGCAATGTGGTTGGCCAGGATCACAGTGGCAAACACTGGGAACCCATTGGCAGTATTCAAGGAGCCATCGTAGTTGTTGTGGTAGATCCCCGTCAGCTCCTGGGAACCAGGAGATGGTGTGTCAGTGCCTCCACGACACAAAACCAGCCCTCTCTTCATTTCAAGACACCAGTGTCTAAATGCGTCTGATGACGATTCCTCCCCACAGATGATGCCATTACCCGTGCTCACCCCATCCTGGTACTCACAATCTCATCCCCTGGCTTGCAGCTGTCCACCAGGTCGGCGAGGAGGATGGCATCCTTGGCACGGGGCAGCCTGCCCGCAGCCACCTTGCCCGGGCTCTCCTGGATCTTGATGCGCTGGTAGTTCTGATAGACCGTCTGCACCGACAGAGAAAGGCTGCTCAGGGCTGGGAGGCGTGGAGGAGGATGCTTTGCAAAGCACCTCACCAATGAAACTCCATTCAAACATTGGTTAGGAAACCCTGGGGCATGGGAGGATGGAGGCTGGGAGAAGCGATTCCAGGGTGTGATAGACAACAGTGGGGACAGGAAAGTGCTTTGCCATGTCTCACTGCTGTGTTTCAGCCTCCACAGTGTTTGTCCACACAAATACTGGACCGGTTCCTGTAGGAGGATGCTCCACTTGTGAGGAAGCGAAGAATTAAAGTCAGAAGCTTCACATGGATGGTTTTGTTGCTGCCCTCCAGTTTCCTTAGCTGGCAGATCAGGAAATACAGACAACTTGGGAAGGAGGAGAGCTGGACAGGCTGTATCTGTGGTTCTGCAGTCTGCATGGGTAACTGAGTGTGTACCACAGAGGCGACTGTGGCAAGAGATTCAGCCCAAACACTTACAAGGGGACAGAGAACTACTTCTGGCTGCTCAATTGGGCAGATTCAGCTCAAGAACTGAAATAGACAACATCTATCTTCACAAACCCCTGGACACAGGCTCTGGAGCAGCCTGGCAGGACAGACACAGCCCCATACACGCAAGAACATCTCTTACCTCTTCCATGTTGATTTCAAAGGGGCCAAGGGACTGACACTCTGGACAGGAACCGGGTTTCACCTCCTGGTTCTGGGACTGGAAGAAGGGCCCCAGGATGAAGCTGCACTTGGTGCAGTTGTATTTGACCATGCTGAGCTGTGGCAGGACCCCCGTGCAACTTGTCACCACCCCACTGGTCCGGATCAACTGATTCAAGTGTAGTTGCCTGTGGAAAGGCAGAGAGATGCTGGGTGCCTGAGGGACACAGGAGGTAGAATTCCCTAGAGGAATACCCTTGCTGCAAGGCACAACTCCCAAAGGCTTGGTAAGAAACCAGGTATCAGTAAGAGCCTTCTATCAAGGTCTGTGTTTTGGGGACACAAAGTTCACCCTTAACATGACTTTTTCCTGCAGTAAGCTCAACCATCCCATGGGATTTATGCAGAATTAGCAGATGAAACCTCCTGAGCACCCAAAGCCTGCTGCAGGCCCCAATCAGTTGTCTTGTCTACCTGAGCGACCGCAGCTCCTCCACCAGCGGGAGGTGGGAGATGCGGACATGGATCTCCTGGGCAATGCGGTCGTACTTGGGGTACATAGCCAGCACCACTTCCCTGGCTGCTTCATCAAAGATCTTCAGCATCTCTGCTGGGGCCTCAGGCAGGAAGTAGGCAAGGACATGCTCCTGGGCTGCCAGGTCCTCGTAGTTCACCACCAAACTCTCTCTGTTCTCTGAAGAAGAAACGTGGAATGAGTTGTACATGGAATGAGTTGCATATGGAATGAGTTGTATATGGAATGAGTTGTGCATGGAAAGAGTTGCATATGGAAAGAGCTGTATATGGAATGAGTTGTATCTTCAACCTGCTCATTCCTTGAGGAGCCTGCGGGAGACAACCAGAACAAAGAGCCTGCATCCTGTATCCTGCCTGCACCTTCCCCCCAAAACTCTTAGATCTGAAAATGGGTAGAAAACCCTTCTTGATTCATTCCTCTGACAAATCCCTCAGCAGCACCAGTTTGTGATTGCTCCTTTCCACTTCAGCAGATACCTCTCAAGGCTCAATGCTCCTCAGACTCTAAAGCCTCAGCCCAACACCCAACTCTCCCACACGCTTCCAGGAAACAGAAGTTAATAGGAGAGACATTACATGTGCTGAATTGCTGGCAAAGAACCTGCTGCGTGTGCTCCTGGAAAGGGACAAGACAAAGCCTTTTATTTCCCAGCTGTACAGCACTGACCCTGATCCATTGCTTGAGCTTCTGCCTCTACATAAAGAAATACGAACACCTGCAGTTCCAGGAGCTGCTCTAGATGTGACAGGTTCCGCTTTATAAACCTATCCGTGCCAGTGACTGCTGCCTCTGGCTGTGCCTACTCAGAAGGCAGGGCTGTAACACTGACACGGTCCATTTGTGTCCCCTTATTGGGTATTCCAGTTTGCTCTGAGAAAGCAACTGGCACAGACAGCGAGCAATTGTTGTCGCTGTCGGATCTCCAACTTGCAGACCATTGTCTGCTGCCCCACATATTCCCCTGCTCATTCTATGACATGAATAGTGGTGAGCAGCAGATGCCAGGGGCCTCTGAATTAGCCAGAATCAAAGGCGATGCTGCACGTGTTCCCATTACTCATCTATCTCCATCAGCACCAGTTTCTCCAAGTGCTGACTCAATGTCTGCAACAAAGCAGAAACCCACCTATGGGCTGGATCACTGTGAGGTGACCCCCATAGAGAGCAGAGCCTCTCTTCTCCCAGCCCTACCTTTGCACATGTCGCTGATCCTCTCCTTGAAGACATTGTGCCCGCGGTCATCCACGTGGGTCTTCAGGAAGTTCTTGAAGCGGTGGTAGATCTCGAGCCGGGGAGCTGCCATGGACACCCACTCCCGCACCGAGTGCCCCTTCATGTCCTCCAGGTTCTCAATGCTCTCGATCATGTCCTCATCCTCCTCTTCCATGCCGTCCGCAGCGCGCTCTGCCAGGCGCCTCTTGCGCGAGGGACGGTCTTCATCCTCATCGTCGCTATCTAAGGGTGGGAGGAAAAGCTGCCAATGGGATTCCCATTCCCACCCTTGGGATTGGTCTCAATTGGTCTTCACTGGCTGGGGAAACCAAGAGGCCAGAGCATGGGATGCACACCAAGAACCACCTCAGGCCCAGCCTAATTCCAGCTCTAGCCCGGTTTCTACATCTTCCACAGCATAGCTAAAGACTTTATGGGGGTGAATAGGATTCATATGCAACAGCACACACACGTCCATTAATGCACTGAGGGAGGAAGACCAAGGAATGGGCTTCCAACTGCATTGATGGTCCTCCCATCCATCCCACAAAAGTCCCTACAGGAACGCCAACAAACTTGACAGCATACACGTGGTAGGTTCCCAAACCCTTCATACAGCCCCAGGATCCTGATTTTTGTTTCAGCAATGAACACACGACCAGAACACACCAGAAACGCTCCTAGGAATCCCAAACCAAAGGGACCACGCAGTGTGGAATCCACAGCCAGAGGCTTCACCATCCCAAGCACACTGGAGCTCGAGAGACCTCCATGCTAACCCAGGGCTGAGTCCAGCTCCCCATAGGGGCTGCTTGCAGGTCCCCACACACAAGCATCCCGCTCGGCACAGCTCATCCCCACCTACCGTAGAGCAGCCCCCTCCTCATGCGGCCCATGCCCTGCTCCAGCTCCCGGTCTCGCTGCCTCATGACCCGCTCGGCGGCTTCCCGCTGGCTGGCCGTGAGCTCCTCCACCTCCTCATCGTCCAGGGCCAGGCCCTCTGCTTCGTAGACGTCCAGCTCGGGGATGGGGCGGTAATCCCTGGTGCACACACACAGTGCTGGGTCAGACCACAGCCAGGAAGGGGTTTCCAGCCCATCCCTACCTACTGCTGGGGGGTGTCAGGACAGCTGCTCTGCAGGGAATGGCTTTAACCTGCCAGAGGGGAGACTGAGATGAGCTCTTAGGCAGAAGCTCTTCCCTGGGAGGGTGCTGA
>WYDI02038897.1:0-10013 GCA_009867235.2 Psittacus erithacus | reverse complement strand
CCTCCAGCGTATCAAGCGAACCACACAGCTCGGTGTCATCGGCAGACTTGCTGAGGGCGCACTCAATCCCACTGTCCATGTCACCAACAAAGATGTTGAACAAGACTGGTCCCAACACCGATCTCTGAGGGACACCACTTGTTACTGGTCATTGAGCCATTGACCACAAGTCTTTGTGTGTGGCCATCCAGCCAGTTCTTTATCCACCGACGGGTCCACCTATCAAATTGATGTCTCTCCAATTTAGAGACAAGGATGTTATACAGGACAGTGTCAAACGCTTTGCACAAGTCCAGATAGATGATGTCAACTGCTCTACCCCTGTCCATCAGTTCCATAGCCCCATCATTGAAGGTCACCAAATTGGTCAGATTGTTCTTAATGATGAGTGATATGATTCAGGTTTCATTTGTTCAGTCCTCAAGATAACGTGCATGCTCAGGAAAAGAAGAATATACATCCAGGCAACAGACTACTGTGTGCAAACAATTTCACACTGAATGACAACAAATGACCCATTTTTTTCATGCTGAATGACCTGGCTTATGATGACTTGGCTTGTGTTCCTCTTTCTCAGTAGCAGCACAGGAAAGTAAGCAAAATAAAAGTTTGATGTCATTCTAAAAGCAAAGAGAAGCACAAGGCAATGCCTGCTGTAAGTGCAATGTTCATTCTGGCACAATGCAAAGAAACTGCAAAATCATTTCACTGAAATTTTAATGAACTAAACTGAGAATACTGCTGTTTAATGGACTTTATGCAATGGTCTGAAGCTCATCCAGTCACAACACAACTTTTCATGGGATTAGGTTGGTAATTTTCATTATCACTTTGCATCTGCGTCTTTTGAATTCATATGGATGCAGCTGACCAAAGATAACCTTGTGCTTGACTTAGTTCCAGGCCAGGAAGTGAAATGTGCTGAGCATCAGAGAGGAACCTCTGTGATAATGTGAAGTCATGGTGAAGTTATGGTGTTGGCACATTACAATACCAGGTAGTCTATCCGCTTCCCAAGAAAGACGAGACCCTTGTATCCAACCTGCTTACCCTCCCTGGGCAGCTCGCTAAGTCAGAGGGTGTTCACCTAACCTATTCAGGGACCCCAAGAGCAACACCAGGCTGATAGAAGTTAGGGAGACCAGTCTACCTGCTTCCCAAGGAAGACGAAACCCTTGTATCTGACCCGCCTACCCTCCCCTGGGCAGCTCGCTAAGTCAGAGGATGTTCGCTTAACCGAAACCCCATGAGCAGCACATTAGGCCAAATCCTTTATATCACCTATGAAGTTTCCAGAAACTTATGCGTAGATGAAATTTATTACATATACTCACGACAGGATACAGATTCAAGATAGCCAGTGATAGTGACTGACTGCGAAAACAGATTTGGTTTGCAATAATATACAATTAGATCTGATTGGTGGTAATACTAAATAGCTAGCAAGATGTTAGTAAGTAAATGCACATAACACAGAGCTCTTACCCAATAGGTGTCCCTATGGGGGGGAGAAGAGAGGTTCAGCCCATCGACTGATCCCAGACGTTTCGATGGAGGGCTTCTTCCCAACATCCCCCTTCTCTCTCGCCAATTTATACTATTTCTTTACCTTTAGGCAGAGCTTGAGTTGCTTTAGTCATACGTAAGCTCAGTGGGGGGTGGTCACAGCCCAGAGGTGGGTATCTTTTGTGACATTATAATGAGCAAAGTTCAGCTTCAAAACACGATTTCACCATCACCACTGAGGCAGCAGTTGCAATTCATCTTTCTTGATGATAACTATGTGGTTATCTTCTTTATTCCTGATAACAGGGATGAGCCGTGGTACCTCCGTACCACTGTACTCCCCATTTCAAGGATATTACGCCATGTTCTTACAGACCTTGTCTGTTCCAAGAACACTCTGTTCCTGGGAGCAGCAACTGTGTCTCATCTCAAGTCTGCTCTAATATTACAGCCTCTGAGCTGAACTTTGTGAAATCATATTTCTCTATTTTCCCCAACCTCGGTTATTTTCCTACAGGTGTGGAAAGGCCTGTCATAGTATTAGCTTTAGATATCCAAGCCTAGAATCTATCATCTCCAAGAGTTATATCCTTCCTATCACTGTTGTCACTCACACAAACTCCAATACTGTCTTCTGAATACTTTTAACGGAAACTAGGAAAGGAGAGCATTTTTCCTCTATTGCTGAACCAGTCTTCATACTTGTTTGATCCTTAGAAAAGCTAGACTACCTTTGTTTTGATTTGACACCTGAGTCAACTTTTAGTGTATAATGTAAAGAGATATCTGGATTTCTAGTGCTGAACTGGACCAGAGCAGGGTTTCAGGTAATGTAGATTTCTGTCATACGAATTACTAGCTATTTCTTGCAAACATTAAATGAAACCATTTAATTGTTGGATTTGAGTATTACTATGTAATTCTTAAAGTTGGAGCTTACGCTAAGAAGCATTGAAGTCCTGAGCATGATTGGTGAGACCCAGTGGACAGTGGGCAGGCATGTTACTGTCATAAATACATGATCTCAGGCATAGGAATTTAGTGCCACAGGACATCAACAAAGAAAGCACTTAAAGGTGTATCTGGAGTAGAAGAGGGGTGCACATCAATCCACATGAAGAAATGCAATATGGAAGAGCGAGGGGGTACTCACAGGTAGGAAGATGTTAGCAATGCATCTGTGTGAAACTGTAAGTAAACAAACTGAAAAGCTTATTTCTGATGCCATAGGATTATCTGATGTAATCTAAAAGCACAAAATAATTCATTTCAAGAAGAGACTGGTTGTCAGCTCAAGGTACTTCGCTATCAGGAGTTTCAAAAGCAGGTCTCTGTCTTGCCACACTTTACTTTTTGAAGGCCCCAGTAAAGCAAAGTACTTAGGTATTTTATTTAGTATCTCAATCGAAGGGAATTACTTTAAATAGTTGGTTTAATCTGCACTCGTCAAGAAAGGACAGAGTTGAGAAGAAAGTTTTCTGCTAATTTGTTGGGAGAACGATAATGTAAAACATTCTGTATACGCATATTTTCAGGTTCCTCTGAAAAGTCCCACCAATATACATATATGTAACTAAATATACATATAAAAATATATATAAAAATACATCTATAAATATATATATATAAAAAATATATATATGGGGTTTGTGTATATTGCTGTTATACAGATATGTAAAGAAACTGCAGATAAATACAGAGTCTCAATGCCCTAGAGTCAAAGATAAGCATTTCACAGATGAAGTACTAAGAATATTTGTATGTCAGTGTCAGGATCTCAACATCAGTTGTTCTCCTCAAATGGGTTGTATTCAACTTCATCAAAAAATCAGGAAACTTTTTCTATTACGTTAGTAACAGGCACTGTCTTTAAGAGATTAAATACTAAAAATAAGTGGTTGAACATGCACATTGTGATGTTTGCAAGACAGCTAGTAATTGACAACATATAAATATACACTACATGAAGCCCTGCTTTACTGTTAGATACAAGGAGGGAGTTTGGAACAGATAGCATTTTAGTGAAATGGTTTATCAAGAAGTTAAAATGTGAACAAGTTTTCTATGGTTTTTGTGATTGCTCTTTCAACTGAGATGACCTTCCTCTGGTTCATGTATACCAGTTGTATCACAAATGCCACTGAAGAGGGTGGGATAAAATTTGGATTCTTGCCTTTTTCTATTTTCCATCTTTCTAAAAATACTGTTTCATTAATAGAATAGTATTTTCCCAGACTGCTTATCTGCTGAGATGAGAAAGGAAACATACAAAGCTACTTTAGTGATAAAGTGGACAGTTCTGATAAATATGACAAAACTGATCATCCTTTTGATCTAATCAATGATATAATTGCAGAAGTGTTCAGGAAATCATGTCTTCAACATAATTCTGCTTCCTTTTTTTCAGTTTGATACCCTGATACAAAATGCTGTAGGCTGTCTGGTGTATTAGGCACTGCAGTTCCTGGTTTCACCAGTGATTCCTTGCCACGAGACATAATCTGAGCCCTAAACCCAGAGTATTTTAAGCTGTTTCCACAACTGTACATCCTCAGTTGTTCTCTTCTGTCCCAGTGGAGTTAAGTCTCCAGCCTTTTTCGTGCTGGGCTGAATCAGTACCTCGGAAAGCGGCTCCTCTGTTCACCATTTAAAATGTTGCTTTAGATAGTGGCAAAGAGGTGGCTAATCATCAGAAACCAAATACATCAGAGGCATCAAAAGGAGGGGCTGAGGACGGTTAATGCAAACAGATGAAATATGCAAGAAAAGAAATAGGAAGAAGGAGGAAACAAATGGTAGAAAAAGTCAAGAACAGCAGGACAAGAACAGCAGAAGAAAGAAAGGTTCAAAATTTAGGCTTTGATGAAGAAAAAGTTTGATGAATGAATAAGATGAGGTAAGAGGAAGATAGATAAAATGGGTGATAAATGAGGAAAGTCAAGAGGAAAAGAACAATTCTAGGGAATACATAAAAATACACAATTGTCACTTCTGACATTCACATGCTTTTTATCACTAAAAAAGAATGGACGAAGATATGGTAGAAGATGTCTACGATGTTAACCCATAAGACTAACTCATACCTAACATCATGTTTGTTGGTATTTGGAAATTCAAGTTCAAATCTGCTGCTAATTTAGAGCAGGAATTTGATCACAGTCCTTTTACTGTCTGAACTGTGTGAGCATGTCTGTACCACACAGTCAGCATCCAGTCAAGATAGTGGACTAAGCTCTGAATGAAGTAGTATTTCTGTGGGAAGCAGCATAGCCACGCAACATAGCGTTGCATTCACACTAAGATACCTCACCTTTCAGCAAGGCACTTAGCCTCCCTGGAATGCCAAAGAAGCATAGGCAAGGTATTTCCAATGCCTAAAGGAGCTTGTTCTGACATCTTTGTATGTTAGCACATGGTAAAGTATAGAAATAATTCTATCTTTTTCTGTTAAAGCCATTTCATTTCCTAGTAGTGTTCACAAAGCTACAGAGCGTGTGATAATCATAGTTTAGATTTTGATCCAGCGAATCCTTGCTTACTGGTAATAATCGCAAATATAATGGCTTTTCCTGTATAAAATAAAAGCAGGCTTTTCCAAATAAGCTTGCAGGACTGGAAACTGAAAACAATCCCAAGTTCCACTTTATTTAACCATTTTGAAAAACCTTTAATTCATATGACACATGTTTTAGGAATTGAACATTTTCATAACATGAAATTACATTTTATTTTAAATTAAAATATGTTTTCTAAATGCATGACAGTAAAGGCTAATGTCTTAGCTACCCATAGTTGTTCCTCTGAGAAAATAAAGACTCAAATATCCTAAATTCCACACTCTAGAGCAATTTAGGTCTCCTTAGAGATCACAGTTTGAACTACAAATGCAATAAGGGCTGCATCCTGCTGTAACTGAAATCCTTCCTAAGTCTACTTCTGCTTTTCAATCTCTCTAATTTTTCATTAGATCAAGAGTCACACATTTTTGTTGGCAGTAAAGCAATTTCAATTTGAACTACCTTCTGTCTTCAATAGGAATTTTCCCAAAGTGCAGAAATAAAAATGTAAAACTTTGCTATGTTTCATTACTTTCATTCTTTTGAACATTGCTTCTCTGAAAGCTCTGTGTGAAATTATTAGAAGACAGGTTTTGAAATGCTTGTGAAAGTAGATGCATATATGGGGCTCAAAGGGCCTTATTTAAAAAAGAAATTTGCCAGTTACCCAGATCTCTGGTTGGTTGTGCCCATTCAAGGATACAGAATCCATCATTCGTATGATTATTTTTACATCTGAACTTTTTTTTATACTAGATAGACTTGAAACTTTCAGGGTCATTTGCCCAGCATGTAGTTGAATGTCCTGTGCTATAGATTCCAATTAGCAAGACCATGTTCAATGGTCCTACACCACCAATGCTGTCTTAACTGCTTTCCACTTGGCTTTATATGTTTCTTCTTTGTTGCAGCTGCAACCTGGTCTATCTACCCTTTGATAGAAAAATTTCAATTACCCCAGGGAGAAGCTTTTAGCTTTATTAAGCATTGAAGTCTACACATTTGTTCTTCTGTTGAAGAGCAGTTCAAAAGGAGAGTTTCTGAGGAAGTAATCTGATAAATTAGGATAAATCTTGTGGACTTTCGCTGCTAATGTTTTTCCTGTAATCGGAGCCTAAGAATCTGCCAACTCAATGCACTGTTAAGCATTTCTTTAACACTTTTAGTCCCTGCCAAATGTTTCCTATACTTTACAAGTAAATGGCTTTTCAGTGTTTTTTGAGACTGTTGTGCTCTCAGCATAAAATTGATGTCACAGAAGGCTGGGTAGCTGTGCTCTATCCTTGACAGATAGTGACACAAAACTGTTCCCATCTGGTAGCTTTGTATTGGCCTCTGAGTAAACTAATGGTTTCTTTTCTTAGATGATGGGTGTCAGCTTGTCACCTCCTTGTTGCCAAGAGTAACCTTGGTTATCTAAGAAAAAGGACTGCATACACCAGATCTTTAATCTGCCCTCACTTTCTTGTGATTGGCCTTGCAGGGGAGTGGGGTGGCCAAGTGATGTGGAAGAAAGCAAGCAATAGCACTCTTGTAAGTCACATCTCTGTACAGAAAAAAAAAGAGCTACTCTTCCTAATGCTGTCAGTCGTGTATTTTACTTCATTGGTGGGCTCATTTACATGAGTAAATAATGTTGTCATTTATGCTTTTTAATGTTTGAAAATTCCAGAGAAGTTTCACGTCACTGGCTTGAAATCGAATCCTTCATTATTGTCTCTATCTTCAAAGTTAATTTATTACTGTATTTGAAGTCCTAAATGCCTCTTGAGAGAGAAGAACATACAGGCTAACAATCTATCCATAAAGAGCAAACATGAGTTACATATTTAAAGCAGATAATACTTCAGTTGTGTGGAAATCCTGTCACTCTTGCTTTTCTGTTTAAGCTTCATATGATAAAGCCTTTCTTTCATTTTTTGGAAAAGATTTGGTTCTTCCGCACTCATCCCTGTTCTGTGTGGCAGAGGAAGATGGCACATTAAATTGAGTCTTTGAAAACAGTGCACAAGTAAATGAAATTAATATCACCAAATTAGAAGAACACTAGAGTTCGTGGATGAAATATATTTTTCTAGGAATCCTCAAGATTAAGTAACCATAGAGACAGTCCTCCAAACCCATAGTCCCACCTAAGTCTGAAGCTGGGCATGCCTTATTTTTGAGCACTGTTGAGTAACAGCCGCTATCAGATTCAAACACAGGTAGCAGAATTTACATAAGCAAATCTCATCTGGCTAAATACTGACCTATAAATATACATATTATAATCTGTTATTAACATACAAGATTATGTTATCGTAATAAATCAAAATATTACAACCATGGATTTTGAATGTATTATTACTTGTCATTTCTGTGCATTCATCATAAGGCCAATATGCCACCTCCATCTCTCTTAAAAGACACATACATTCCCTATTGTCTCTCTGGACTGAAGCATTCAGCTTTTTTCTCAGCAACTCAACTAACAACACTACTCTCACTAAAACTAAAACAAAACGGAAAAAAAAAAAGAAGAAAATAAAATCCCCTGTTTGCACTATCTTAGGAAAACACTATTTCATGGTGCAGTAAAAATATTAGGACAGAGAAAAAATAATTAAGATTACAGAAATTAATTCTGTATCAAAGTCCACAGAAGGACTCCTGTTGACATCAAAGATAATGAGATTACACATCATACTTGATTTTCTATGTATTCTTCACTGCAGAGCACTTCCTGTCAATGATTCTGCGCAAAATTCCTGTCAATGATTCTGCACAAAATTCCTGTCAATGATTCTGCACAAAATTCAAGCACTTTAAAAGCAAATGATATACTTCTCATACCACTGCATTTGGAAAACCTGCAACCCCAGATTTGACACCATAACCTTGGCATGAAACCATACTTAGAGCTTGTGTTTCCAATGTTTAATCATGTTGTGCATACATAATGTTATAGGCTTTCACTTCCAGTCATTTGGGACCTCTGCATTACAAATTTCAACTTGCATCATCTATCCAGCTTCATTCAGTACGTTTGCACACTTGTGATTACATGAAACTTGGTAAACAATTCTGGTGACAGGACAAAAAAGTGGAAAAATTGCTGTTGCACTCTTTCACCAGGTTAGGTCTGAATAAATTAACTGGGGTAAAATGCAATTTGAAGGTAGTAGGTAAGGCTGAACATAAAGGAAGGATTAACTTGGTTGTGAAAGAAAAAAAAACATTTCTCTCCCTCTCCCTTACTGGAATAGAAATCATATGATAAATCAAATACCCAGTCTTAATTTGATACTCTCCATTTTCTGAACAGTCTGGCAATATTGTCTGGTGACATTTTCACATGTAACCTTTTAAGAGAAAACTTGGTAAGGTGAAAAGGGAGTACAGTCCTTTTGAAGCTGCATTGGGCTCAGGTGCCAAGTCACTGTTCCAAAGTTCAAGGTATATGTTGCTGAGTCAGTCACTGCTAATACTGATATTTACAACATTAAAAGAGAAAAAGTACCGGAGGAAAGTCTTGAAAGTGCCAGACGGAGAGATATCTATATTAAGACTTATGCTGAATCATTAACTTTTAGTTATTAACAAAACCAAACTCAGAGTCTGTGTACTCAGTTGAGAATGTTATTGGCGGAGCTTTTCATGCATCAGAGATAACAGTTGCCTGAAGTATGAAATGCTGAGATTTTTTTTCTGTTATGTTTGAGCTCTTCAGTTCAAAACATACTCATAGGTGGTTACTAAATAAGCCATGGAATTTTTGATGTTTCCATCAGTGTAAGATCTACTGAAATTTCTGGGATTTTGGGTGACACAGTGCTGCCAGTGTGCATTGGGAGGAGAGGGTTTTTTTTTTAAAAAAAAAGATTTTAAAATCCACTAAGTGGAAACCATAATGTTCATTAATGCTGAACCCAAGCTGTGAAGTTCAGCAGAACACGGACTGAAGAAGATCACCACCTTAGTCATGGTATATGTGACCTATAGCTGGAGAAGGCCAACTTCATCCTCCCTATGTGAAAGTAAACACTACAGTCCATTGTGGTCTGGAAGACAAATCTGCTGGAATTGATCTATAAGGTATTCCCATCCTAGTTCCAGCCTTTCCCCTTCCCTGACCAGACCTTCTGCCTACTTCTTCCTTCTCCCTACTTCTTCCTTCTCCCTACTTCTTCCTTCTCCCTTCTGCAGCAGCCTTCTGGAGAAAATCAGGTGTAGCAGCAAGGACTTTCAGGGGAAAGGAAAGTTAACTGGTTGGTGAAGAGAAGTGTTGCTGCTTATGTGATGGAGGTGATTATAATGTGTTCATGAGATGATCAGTGTGCTGCTGCCTGTGCCAGTATGTGGAGGCTGAAGGCTGATTGGACGGGGCAGGAGAGCTGCTGCCTGATGAGAGTGGATTTGACTGCTGCTTGCTGGGAGAGGGGACATGGACTGCAGCTTCAGGCAGGAAGAGGAGTATATGTTACAGGGCTTTATAAAGCAGATCCAGCTCACATCTACCAAGTCTGCACATCTGTGCTTAGCATTATCACACAATGGCAAAAAACAGCTGAAGAAGACTTCAGATGAGAGGAACAGCTCTATCTGAAACTTTATGCTGATCAATAAAACACATCATTTGTTTCAGCACAGTGATTTCACCCAAATGGTACTTCCTCTTCCTTCTACAATGATTTATAATTTTTTTATGTTTGAGTAACTCATTTAATGGATTTCTAATAAAAGATCCTGTCATAATCATCTATACTTGGGAACAGTTTAGATTACTTCCTATCCTGGGTTCAGCAGCAGCAGTCATTTTTCTCCTTCTTAGTAGCCGGTGCAGTGCTGTGGTTTTGACTTTCAGCCTGGGAACAGCGCTGGTAACACCGACATCTTTAGTTGCTGCTCAGTAATGTTTACTCTGACCAAGGACTTTCTGAGCCTCATGCTCTGCCAGGGAGGAGGGGAAGC
>WYDI02038895.1:0-16918 GCA_009867235.2 Psittacus erithacus | reverse complement strand
CCATGGCAGGGGGGTTGGAACTTGATGATCTTAAGGTCCTTTCCAACCCTAACTATTCTATGATTCTATGATTCTAAGCCAGTATCATTTGCAATCAGGTCATACGTAACAACAGTGCTATGAAACAGTTGACAGTCATGCTTTGGTTCCACACAAGGGAGCCCATTTCATGATTTATTCTTAATATTTAGAGCATTATAAGATTCAGTGTATTCTTGTGTGATGGGATAAGCATTGTCCTGCAGGTTTCTATCACTGCTAAGTATTATCACCACATCTTCAAGCATTCCTGTAGTTTTTGCTTTGAGAAAAGGAGACAATGAACCCCTTACTGTCACTCTTCAATCCCCTTCCCCAGGTCTTGTTAGAAGGGTAAACTCGAAGTGACTTGCATTCAAAAGCTGACCTGGCTTATGGTCCCTGGGATCAGGCCCTGTAGTCTGGAGTTTCAGAGGCTCAGTGTCAGACCCTGAGGTGACACACCTAGAAACCTCTGGAAGTTCAGTTAAAATGAAACAGGCCACCTCAGCAAACCTTGTCTCACAGGACAAGGAAGCCAAACTAGACAGCTCTATATATTTTCCTGTGTGTTTCCATCATTACTCAGCCTGCTTAAAACTTGCTTGGTCAACAGGACAAAGCCCTGCAACAGACTTATAAAAACTAAATTGGTTGTATATCAAGATGCTTGTTTGTTGCTTTTCAGATATGTTCTGGCATTTTTCCTTTGCAGGAACAACTTCCCAGCTAGGAGCTAAATACTGCAATCACTGTCATAATCAGTGAAAATCACTTGCTTTGAAAATAACAAAAATATTATCATAATTGTCAAAATGATGGTTCAGTAATTTAGGAATACTTGTTATCTTGCTAGCAGCAAGTTGTGAGCCTGATCGAAAGCCCAGGATGTTCAGCTGGCCTCAGAAGGGCATGAATCAGTCCCTGCACTAAGATACAGGAAGAAAATGGCCAATGCTGTAAGTGCTGAGATGGCATACATAAATAAAATACAAGTGCTAGGGTTAGTGATGTGATTCCTGGAAGTAACACGTAAAGTATAATAGCATCCAAACTGGTAAATCAATGCAAGACAATATTATTATTCCAGTTATTAGCAATTGGGATTCACAGACACCTCTACCATTCATTGGATGTCCATTCTGGTTTCTGACAGCATTTTAAAACTCATTAAATGAAATATTAAAATAATAATAATAAACAATAAGCCAGATTTCATTACATTCTGATTAATTACAAAATCATATCTACCTACTCTTATAAAAAGCAAACTGGTCAAAATGCAAATTGTCCTCACAGAATAGCCATGTAAGGAAAAAGCTAAAGAGGAAAAGCAAGACATTAGTCACCTAGTCAGTGAAATAGAATGTAGGTTCACCCTACTTGCAGTGCCCCATAATAAAAATACCCCTCACTCCCCCAATATAAAGTGAATGTATCAACTAAAAGCCTGAAATGCCACTCATTTTATATAGAATTTGGGTTTATGACTGTATCTTAATCCAAACAATTCCTGCACTGTTGTTCTGATTTATGACTGGACTGCTATTTATTTAGTGGAAAGGCATCCTATTAGGAAATGATTGTGTCTTACTTCTAAGGAAACAGCAGACAAATCATAGCAAACCCTTTTTTGTGATTACTTGGTGACACTTATTAATGAAATTAAAATTCAGGAGAAAAGATTCTGATAACTGCTGAAGCAGCAGCTCACATTTCCAGATTGTCTACATCAAAGTGACATTCTACACTCCTTGCAGTATATGATGCTTTGGCAAGTGATTGTGGGCAATGTTTTCTTATTTAATTAATAGAGGGTTGCACATCATTCAGCAATAAAGCCTGTGTGCTCAGCTCCACTGGAAATCATATGTGACTCAAGTAGGGATTATGCAGGATTTAGGCTGTCCTGTCAAAACCTGCATTATTCCAAAACCTCATCAGCTGCCATCTCCCATAGCAAAGTCCGCAATTTTCAGCAAAGGATGCAAGGGAACTCTCCTGGCACTGCCTGTGGGGAAGAAAAAGTAGTAGCAGACACCGCTACCTCTTAAAGCAAAGCAAAGATGGACCCCCTTTAAAAAGCAAAACAAAACAGCTTGGGTTTTGGAACACGCATACTGCTGAGAAGAAAGGGCAGCTAGACAAATTCTCATGCTTTGATAAACTCTGGGCCCCTTGTCACTACCTTTCAGGACAGTGAGGTTAAAAACACCCCTGCTTGCTTCCTTAGCCTCTTACAAAAGCAGCTTTATGCCTTGTATCTCCACTAACAATCAGTGGAGTAGTTAGCAAGCTGCCCATAGAGACATACTTTTAGTGACTGGACAAGCCTTAAGGACAACTCAGAAGAAAGAAGAAAAGATGATAAATTCATTTGCAACAGGAGTTAATCCATATGTTATGCAATAGTGAAGAACAACCTGAATGCATGTGCAACTTCCATCATAGTGGTATCTACAGCATGTACTTTGTAGTTTCACACCTATTTTTGTCTAATAGATATCTTCTGTTCTTTGTTCTTTTCTTGGCTTACTTACCTCACTCGCATTTGCTGCAGAGTTTGCTTTTGGTGAGTTTTATGTGCTGGGATTTTCAAAGTGGCTTAAGGCTATTGACTTTCAATAGGATTTGGGTAGCTAATTGCCTTTTCCTTTGTACTTTACAAATTCCAGACATAGCTCTTCTGTGAGTTCATTTTAGTCTTTTATGGCTGAATTTCCTGAAATTTTATATCTGTCTTGAAAAGAAACAAAAAAAGTGCCCCTGTTTCTTTTTAATGTAAACCAAAGAACATAGTTGCCCTTCTTCCTTTAAATGTCAAAAGCAATAGGTCTCTTACCTATTTAAGTTAAAAAATGCTAACATCAAATGCATTAATTCAAGTCACCTTGAGACCTTGATTCCAGCCTGACAGAGAATCTGTGTGGTGCAGTCTGTCTCTGTAGTCCTTTCTCAGTGTGTTCCGTGCAGTGGTGCTTAGAGCCCAAATGCTGAAAACTTAATGTAGTCTTTGGACTGCCCATCCGGCCCATGTGCTTTCTGACTATAAACTTGTATTTTATTCTTTCACAGCCAACCTACATAATCTATTGCTGTCTGTGAGGTCTGACAAGCAGCTTTGACCTCTAGTTGGTCAAAGAGTACCTTGTATTTTGTCTCACCTAGTGGTTAGTTATGAGTTAAATCCTGCTTACTGCCAGCCTCAGAAAACAAAATGCAAAACATGTCTGGTACAAAACAGAAGTAAATCATTCACCTAACACAGCAGATAGCTCCACTAACAATAAAGGAAAAAGTGGATATTTTGTAATGGTAGCAGAAGTCTCCCAAAGGCATTCAAAAAGGCAGAACGAGAGACAGAAAGAGCGAACAGAAGTTGTTAACTGCAGAGCAAGCTTTTTTTGTGAGCTGCTACCTCAGCATGATACACTCAGATACACAAGTGAGAGAATTTCACATAGTAAAGAAAGCAGGAGAAACCAGAGGTTGTAGGTAATGTATAAAATGCAGGGATAGGTGGAGAGAAGCATTAGTCACTTGTTACAGTTTGCCCTTTCCTATTTATTTCTGACTTTACTGACTGTGTGGACTGTGGTCTGGCTTCAGGCATTCAGTGCCTTGCTTAGCAAGGGATAGGGGTAGCCCTACAGACCAGATGTGTTGCAAAAAGTTTTGCAAATAACTTAAACAGAAGGAGATTTCACTGGAAATGGAAAAGAAGTAGGAATAAGGAAGAAATAGAATATTCTGTAGCAGCTTTTTTTTTTTTTTCCCCCACATTAGTCCTGTGCGACTTTCAGAGGAAAAACTATGAGAAAAGGACCTCTATTACAGTAAGAATTATTTAAACTCCTCCAAAAAGGTGCTAAATAGAGTTAGCAAATTCTTAAGGTCACACTAGCTTTTGCAGGATTACATTTGCCTAATAAAAAAAGATTCGACTGCTATTTTGTTAATTAATTCATATAGAGCCTCCAGGATTATTTTGTGTCAGCATACCTTGTGGCAGTTTTAAGTTTCCCATTGTTTCACCTTCAAAACCATCTCCAGACAGAGGGCTGTGCAGAAAAGCTAGTGTGCCTAGTCAAGAATTACCTCTCCTATAACCCAGCTACAGTGACAGTACCACTAAAGGATGGGTATGAGCTGTTTACAGGTAAGTAAACACCGATGCCAGTACTGCCTCCATTTCCCTTCCAGGATTCTGAATAATGTTTCTCAGCATTATTTGTCATAAAATTTGGAGTCATGGTTGCTGCTTCTCAGCTTTCCCAAGCTCAAAATGTGACTCTTGCTGATTGAGTTATCAAAGGGACCGCTTTAGAGTCTCATATTTCAGGTTCAGGAAATAGTCCTTATTCAGCAAAGCCATGTAGCCCTTTCTGACCGCATACTTCGTTCTTGCAAAGATTTAAAAGTGTGCATCTCCAGCAGAACTCTGCAGTCTGAAATAAAGAGCCAGAGTTTGTAGCCTAGATTATCACAGGTTTGGATCTCCTGTGAATTAAACCAAAGGAATAAGTTAAATACACACTGAACAGCATTTTTCAGACTCAAATATCCCAAGAACATTAGAAGCTTATGTAGGAAAACAAAAAACACAACAAACATCACCACATCTCCCCCCAGCATACCAGTAAAAAGTCCATTTGTATGGCATCTACCGTTTAGGTCCTAACTTAATCTTGACCATGGCACCTTCAGACCATGCTTTATTAATTTCCAGAGCTTAAACTAAACAATCATGCCATCCAGCGTGGGAAAAGCATAACGTGGAATATGGATAACTGCTAGACTAACCCCATTTTTGAATCAGAGCCTGTTTAAAATCCAGGAAGCACCTGTAGTTTCTGCTAAGTAAACTGCAGAGAAATTGATTGTAAAAAGATCAAAATCAGATACATAATGCATGGCAGATTCCACCTCGATAATATCATTCATGTTGTGAAGAAATAGCCTGAGATGAGAGAAACAACAGCAAAATAGTTTTATACAAGTGGATATCCCCAGGTTATAAAGCTCATCTTGTTCAAAATGACACAATTTAATTACATTAGTAAGGAATTTCTGGTAAGTCATTGTATAATTAGGCCAATTTGAGTGGATATGTCAGCAATTACCAGCACAACTGCACTCACAAGTTGCAACTTAATTATTTTATTGAGTGTCAGTGCTCTATATTTGGAAAATTATTGCATTTAGGTAATTGTAATGAACCAGCATGACAGAAAGCGAGTGACAAATATAAGCACATTCCTTGTTTTTCCTGCAATATTATAATGAGCTGGGAGACCAGGAGTAGCTGATCAGCATTTTTTTATTTGTGCTTCCATATTACTATTCCACACAATGCCACTAAAAGTAATTTAGTTTGTTAAAGGTATGACCACCAAGCGGTTTGGACAGAGGAAACCTTCCCTTTCATACCCCATGCCTCAGAGCATGTTCTCCTGGAGCTTCACATGTCTCCTTTTCCTCATGACAGTTTGGGGAAGAAAAAACATTTTACTTGTACTCTCACTGGGTCCAGAGACTCCAGGACAGTTCATATCTATGTGCTGGACTGTGGAAGCAAATCTTGTTTTAGAAGCTGACAGAGCATGAAGGCCAAGGATCTGAGTAGCCCATTATCAGCTCTGGAGTCAGCCCAGCCTGCTTCCTTCAACAGCTACGCCAGATGTGCTGAAGGACGGGAGCATTAGCAAATCAACTCCTGTGCAAAACTGCATGCTCTTCCTTCCCAACCATTTAAATTTTACTGTCTTGTCTCTCAGATAAACAGTTATGTTGTCGTAGGCCCTCTAATGAAAGGAAGAGGACAAACTATTTTTCCTCATGAGTAAGGGATGGGGTTGATCTCAGGATAGGTCTCTAAGGAAAGTGCTGTAAAGACATCTTTTGCTGTTAATGGAATGAGGGGAAATCTTCCCTAAACTCACTGAGTGAGTTCTTGCCCACCAAAGACAAGCAGAGGTCATCAGAACCTTTTTGTGCTTTGAAAGCATTAAGACCATCAAGAGGGATGCTTAAATTTACAGTCAGTGTTACAGAGGACCCAATAGCATTTCTCATCTTTGGACACCAAGCCTTAAAATGCAACTGAAGCTAAGAAATTTCTTCTACAGCGGGACAAACTGAACTTCAGAGGCCTAAGTTATGTAGTGCCAGTTAGAAGGTTGAAAGTAGGGTCAAACCCAAGTGTTCAGTTGCAAGTCACAGCCCCATGATTGTCTTAACCCACTGTTCTATTAAAATAAAATAAAGAGTGATCTCTTCTCAGATAAAAAATGTTTCATGGGATCAATTCTTTCCCTTTGCCAACAGAGCTATTCAGATGTGACTCACTATGACCAAAAGTCAAACCACTTTAATAATGTGAATTTCTTTAGGTTACTCATTTCTACCTTTCTCTCTGCTTGAATTGTCAACACCCCTCATCCAAACTCTAATTTCAAATAGAAATTCTATCAGTGCTCCATACAGGCCATTTTGATTTGGAGATTGCAGGAGACAGAGTGGATAAAGTTAATAAAATTGGCAAAATATAAATAGCCACTTGGTATTATTTTCTGTTTCTTCTGTTCAAAGAGTCGCAAGGATCATCTTCCATTTCCCAAGAAGGAATTGGACCACAAAGTCATTTCAAATAGAGTAAATGCTTCTACCATAATTTATGGCAGCACTCTCTTTGTATGGGATCTCAACATTCCCCAGGTTCCTACAAGTGCTGACAGGCCTTGTGTCTGTCTTCTCAATCCAATGGAAATGGAGAATGAGAAGCAGAAAAGACCTTGACTATGTAAGCACTGCTTAGCAATAGCTAAACTACTTATTATCAACGCCGTTTTCAGCACAAATCTTAAATATAGCCTCTCATAAGCTAATATGAGGAAATTAAACTCTTTAATATAAAAGCAACATTTCTACTCACTAAAAATCAAAAGAAACAGAAATCAGAGGAAACTTCACTTCCATATCCACTTTTCAGATTTGGAGCTTTAATTCTTTAAGTTTCTTCCAACATATAGAGTTTCTTCATGGTAACAAATTCCAATTGCATCTTTCAACCCAAGGGCAAATCAAATTTTGGAGCCATTTCATCGTCAAGGGAGTTAGCACCTAAATAATCTGACTAAATTTGAAGTTCAGAAATATTACAAGACGCCTGTATGCCCTGTACATTTCTGACCCTACATAAACACCTCTGGTCTTTATATGCCTGCTACGCATCCAAAACCACAGATTGTCTTCATGTCAAGAAGCATTTTCATTAAAAATCTCGAACTTCTATTACAGCCATGACACCTTTGTGTCTGCAGGCTGAAATTAAGTTATTTAAAGTGGTTGAATAATATGACTGGAGATTTTACAAGCAATCAGGAGCTAGTAGAAAGTGTAAATTAGAATGATTATGGCACCGATCATGTAAATTCTTGTAGTAACCAATTACCAACAGGCAAAGTACAATCTTTTTTCTGTACTTCTGTCTGCAGAACAGTATCAGTGACCTGGGAAGAATTTATGCTCTAGAGAAAAGCTGATTGGGAAGATAATTGGAAAGAGAAAAATGTGAATAGGATACAAAACCCTGTGCTGCCACTGAAAGATAGTGTCAGGCTAGTGCTGTTCATGGGCATTGTAGTCTCTGGTTTAGTTCCTGAAGATCATTAATTAACATCATCTGTTTTGAAAATCTGAAGAAAGAGATTGAAAGACGGAACTGGAAATCTGCTAGTGGCTGCCTGGTTATTCCAAAGAGGTCCAAACTATACATGTGTTAGAGATACTTTGAGAGTGAGTTATATATATAGGTTTCTAAGTCTATCCACCAGACTCATCTGATGTCCATCATTGTTCCTTTCAGATGAGAGCTGGATATTTATATATGTCTAATGAAGAACCATGTAACTTTGAGAGCCAAAAAAATAAATAAATTAATAAATATCACATTCACATGAAAGCTGTTATTTGTTATGGTGTAGCATCTAAAACACGCTATTTTGTTCTGGTGCATTTAAAATTCCATTTTCCATTCCTGGCAGTACACATTTCTGAGACCTCTGAGGATGAGCTTCAATAATAGCATCCATCTACCTGGGTAACAATAGGCACAACACTAGACATCTGATGTTTGCTTAGCAAATGGGAATTTGTTTTGAAGTGAAAATTCTGCTAATTTTCAGAAATACTTAAATTATGAGAGTACTCTTTACAATCTACTGTTTACTGAACCAGGCTCCATCAAAAGATACTTTTTGTTTCTTTTCTCATGTACGTCTCTGGCATAGTTTTCCATAGGTCTTGACAATCCTTCTTGTCTTAGTTTCCCTGCTATGTCAGTCAGCAAGAGTATTTATGAATTATGAATTCAGCAGATACTTTGAGGAATTCTATGTGGTAATTGCATTAAAATTATATTTTCATAACTTACGACATTCAGTTCCTGCCTCCATTTCTCAATTAAAATTTGTTTCCCGTTTGTGACTGAGCACTTTCATATACTTTTGAGTGTATGAGTCTGCACAAACACCTTCTTGGGAGTAAGTTAAATAGAAAAGGAAAACACATAATTTTTGCACACAGACCCTATGCCGCTACTTAAAGTATTTTAGAAGTGTTATAAGAGAAACATGATGTTAAACTATACAATATGTTTTGAATGTGCTTGCAGTTCATTGCACATATTTCTGTTTGTAGCTCAGCTAAAAGACCAGAAAATTTTGAGATCTACAACTGATTGGTAAGTTTTCTTTAACTGTTAATTTTCAGTCTTATTACTTTAAAATTTGCTCTTAACAAAACAAAGCAAACAAAACCCTCTGTAAATTCCACCTAAACTGGCTACCCCAGACAGTCTACAGATCAGCTTAGTGAAATGAAAGGGATAGCAAAATGAAATTTGCTGTGGATACACCTAAAGTGAAACAGTCTTCGTGTCACACTGGAAGTGATTGCTCTAGGCTGACACGCGCCAGAAAGAAGACCTTGGGCTTGTACTATGTGGATAACTCCATTAATATATTAGTATGATATTCCATTCTTCCATGAAAATAGCAGACAAGCTCAGCAGCAGTCAAAAAAGCATATAAGGTTTTAGTATATTTTAGGAAAGCAGTAAAACATGAAAGATAATTATGCCACCATATGTATGCATGGTTGTCATGCTTTTTTAATACTGCATGAAACTTGAAAATGGAATTAAGTCTGAGAAAGACAGAAAGCAATATTGAAACTCTGAATCAGCTCCCAAATAAGGAATGACTAACTGATTAGTTGGCTTGGGCAGGAGACTACTGAAGGTAGATTTGTTAGTGGTTACAAAACCATGGATAACACACAGGGGATGGAGAGGGACTGACTATTCACTTTCTTCCAGTACAAACATCAAAAGTGATCAAATGAGGACAGCAAAAACCACCTGTAGCACAAATTAAAGGACATGCTTCTTCATGCAACAGGTAATAGAACTACTTGTTCAACACCCATCCACCTTGTGGATGAAAGAATTTTGCATGAGTTCAAGGGGAGACTGGATGAAAGCCTTGGAAGAAAGAACCATGAAGGCATTTCTAAACAGACAAACAGATGAACCATGTCAGGAAATGCCCTGCTCTGCACGTGGCCTAAGAGCAGAAAAGTATCATATATACTCTGCTGGAGATAGAAAATGATACTAGATTGGACCTGTAAGTTGAACTAGTTCAGCTGCTCTTATCAGTGCTTTCCACTTTTTCATTTCTCTGTATATACTTCTCTCCATACAGTTACACTGCACAGTTATGGAGAGTTCAAAGAGAATCTCCTCTAAAATAAAAAACAAACCTACAATCAATAATCTTTCTTAGATTTCAAATTAAGCTGTTTTGTCACAGTGTTCTAGCTTACTCCTCTGAGGAGGGACACAGCAAGGAGATTCCTATGTCGTGAAACCTCCTGAACATGTCAGTTCCCTAATTTCCTGTATAGAATAAATATGTTTTTTTTAATGATGTCGATCTCCTAAGCACTTTGTTCTCAGGAGACTGTTGTCTTCCCCTGGGGGGGATAGTTGGAAATGATCCAGTTTGAGAAAATAGAAACCAATCAAACACTTTTTTTTTTCTCACCTGAAGACAGGATAGGGCTTTCCACACAGATGTAGAAAAGTTATACAATATTAATCAGGTTTTACTATCATTATCATCAAATAAGCTCAGATTTTACCTTAAACACTTTTCAAAGAATCACTTCTGCCACATTTTGCAAGGATAACAAAACAATTAAGTTTTCAATAGTGCGGCTTTTCTAGATCTAGAAGCTTGACTTGGTGTAAGAATACTATGGGAGAATCTGTTGTTGGTTTAAAATGAGGGAAAATGGAGCAGGTGGATGTCATTAACTCCTGAATTTCAATGGTCTTTCAGAACATGCTCAGCTTCCAGGTCCTACTGAGATATGCCATACTTAATCTGGGCTCTAAATACAGTAGCAAGAGGGCAGCCAGACATGTAAGATTAAATGTTGTCATGAAAGACTGTCTTGTCAGTCATAAACTTCTTTACATGCCTTTTGATTACGACCATTTGCAAACATATCCAGTTTTTATCTGCCATAAAGGGTAATTAAAAAGATCACCATCATGTGCAATGTGTTGGATGGAGAGTCTGAGCTTCACAGGCAGCTCAATTCTGACACACCTGCAGGACAGAAAATTCCTCCCTTTCCCAAAGTGACTGCAAAGAGGCTGCAGAAGTTAATGGTAATGGGAACGAATAAATACATGCTTTCTTGATCATCTACTGATGGATTTCAGCTGAAAGGAATAGTGTGAACTTGGTATTTCTGAGAAGTTTGGGTGATCTGTGAAATCACTTCTGGAACACATAAATCGGATGTGGAACACAGGGGATTGAAATATTCATTGTGACAGATTTAATTAAACTGCTGTATGACACATACTTCTGGTGACATAAAGGTTAATGCTGTTAAGCTCTACTGAAAAATATGTGGAATCTTTTATCTTGCTGCTTTATAGTTTTCCTTTTTATTTATCTATTTACCTCACAAGGTTTCAGAACTGATTCTAGGGGAAAATTAACAGCCATGATAACTCCTCATTTTATCAAGATGTTCATACTTGCCTTCTTATCTTAGCTTCTGGATTCATGTGATTAGCTGAATTTCTTTTGCTTTATCAGTAGAGTTTACTTTGTATTCTGGTGACAGGATTAAAAAAAAAAAAAAGAAAACAACCACCCTGCTGTCACCAAAAAAAACCCACTGCACTCTGAAAATCTGAATATAGAGAAAATAGAGTCCCTGGGCAGTACTATGCAGAAAACTGACAGGAAACATGGCAGCCATCTTTTGTAAAATGTCCCAAAAATTTACATATTCTTACAATTTTAAGTACCCTGTTGTTTTCTGAACATTTGATGCGGATAAATTTGCACTTGAGATTTTTGCACAAACCATTACAGAGATTTTTTTCCTGATACCTACACACAGTATTTTCAATGGAGATTACTTCCTTTGAACAGAAACTTTGAATAAGATACATGTGGTACCAGTTGTCAAAGTGCCAGGATCTGACAACTAAAGCTGATACAGCATAGTACCACTTTCAAGCCAAAGGTTTTCTGAGATAGATGGAAGAGTCTTCAATCAAGAAAACTGATGAATTGATTACATTGTTGTACATGGGCAGAGAGTGAAAGCAGCATACTAGCCATTACCGAAATGAAATTGCGGAGTTAGAGGAGATGAGGTGGAAGGGAGAGTAATGAAATTGGGGAAAGCAAAAAAGGAGGGGGATGAGTGGGAGAAGAGAAGGAAGGGCAGACAATGCTTATTCAAAAATTGAGAAGAAAAGACCAGAGAGAGAAACAAGAAAAAAAAAAAGGAAAATCCCTAACAACACAAGTGAATGAGAAGGTAAACAGAAAAACAGAAGACGAATCTGCATGAGCCAAGTATTACCCTTTCATTTACAATCAATCAGATTTGACTGGAATTATCAGTTATTTACAATGGGAAATCGGTGTGGGAAGATGTTTTCTAGTATTTCATGTAAAAGATGAATGCACCTGCAAAAGGAAAAAAGGGAAGTAGTATTGGAAATACCTAGAAAAAGTTATGGTCCAAACCAAAAGCCTTTTATTTCTCAGAGTTTGGGGTTTTCTGGTTTTGTTTGAGGGAGGGTGGAGGTCTTTCTTACTGCCCAGGGGACTAATTGGAGCCATGGGATTATTTTCTAAAATAGGAGTATACAAATTAGATCATCACAACTATTTCACAAATAATCCTGGTTTTTCTCAGAGCAAAAAGAAAGGTACATGAAGTATCTTGAATTACAAACATATAAATCAAATCCAATCCAAATTCACATGTGTGTGTTCAGGGACTCTAAACTAGGGCTATATCCATTCAGGGGCTTTCACCTTTCAAACAACAGCTCTGGCATTTCAGGTGGTAATGTGCACAGTGAAATTAAATTACCCATTGATAAATGTGGATTTGGTTACTCATTTGACAGAGCAGCATCAAGATCACTAACTGGGAAATAAAATAAGTATTTATTTGTGTCTTCTCTCTAGCAAGTCAGCACTGGCTCATGAAGTGGCCCTGGCAAGTGTAGATGGTGACTCTCACCAGCTGTTTCAAGCCAACGGCCACAGAAATACACAGAAGTCCACTTGCCTGGGAAATAGGTAGACTCAGGGGAAATAAGTGTCCATCCAGCCAAGAGGAGATACACTGAGGGACAATGATCAAGACCATTCTCAGCATACAGTCAAACTGTGATATCCAGTGAGTCATCTAGAGTGCAGGAGAGTTTATGAAGCACAAGGACGTGAGTCCCAAAAGAGCAAGAAAGGTAATAAAAAGAGCCATAAGGGGCTGAAAGTTTTATTACAGTATAAGCTGAGAGAATCTCCCTGCATAACTTAGAATAAAGGTCAGGCTCTCTTTACAAAACTATTGAAATGTACAAATCAACTAGACACCATTTATCTCTTATCATTTCTATTCTGATAATAAAAATGAGAAAGCTGGAAAAAAAAATTAAATAAAGACAACATAAAAAAGAACTTCCAAAAGGAAAAGTTGAGAAAGGCTTATCCAGGAGATAGATCACTGTGGAAAACAGATTCAATAAATGAACTTAACACGCATGCATTAAATATATATATACTATATTCATTACAGAAATTAAGTCTTTGCTACACACCAATTCAATAGAACCAAAGTTTAGTTTTGTTTCAATAGAACATCGGTTTAAATATTTTCTGAATCAGGGTGCAGTTTAGGTATGAAGGAACTGTGGTTCTGCTCTCTCTGTGCTTAGTAAGTTTGATTCTCAGTCTTGCACAGGTTACCTCCATTCTGTACTTCTGAATTATCACCTGTGGGAGTACTATAGAGTAACTAACTCCAACATAGAGAGAACTAATGAATACTTCATGAGACTTTCAATTATTATTTAATCACAGCTCCTTTATGAGTTGATGGAATTTGTGTTGACTTGATACAAAGGGAAAATAACACAGCACTTTCTGAAATGTAATAGTGACTACAAAGCTAGAAATAAACTTAGTTAATATTAAAAATATGAGAAGTACAGAAGAGAAATATAAAGTAGTAGTTGAAAGCTAAACACATGGATTTGAAAGAATTTATCAAAAAGATCAATATAAAAGCATAAGACAAAAATGTTAATTTCTACAGGATGACACTTCTATTCATATTCATCTAGAGGATCAGCTCCTTCAATGAATGTCCCATGAAACTACTGATTAATCTTAGATGAGGTCTAAAATGAATTACAAGTCAAATGAATAAGAAAAGCATGCAAAAATCTCACCTAAACTTCCCATGGTTTTTTTTAAATCTTTTTTTTTTTTTTCTCTAAGAATATTGGCAGCAGTACGGAAAATTTAGGTACTCAAAAATGAAATCTTTTGTTTGCCTACTAAACTCCTACCATCAAAGTTAACAGCCCAATCAAAATTATTAACTCTAAGGTTAACAGTTCCAATAATTTTGTTATTTGAATTAATTGGATCCAAGCTTTGTTCTTCCAGACCTCTGTTATTATGACCAATGTTATGTAGAACCACTATATATGTCAGATTTCAAAACACCCATGTGGCAAGCCCCAATTCGCTGTGCTCATGCATTATTTAAACTGTTGTAATAGGGCCTGTTCCAAAGCCCTTTGAAGTCAATGAAAAGACTCCCACTGACTTCAAAGGACTTTGCAGTAGGCCCAGAGTATTTTCTTTGCAATACTTTTGTATTGGATAAAATTTGATGTAGTAGGGAAAGAAGGTGCAAAGGAAACTATTCACAGTCTTAGGAAGTCTTTCATATCAGTCAGTGGTAAACCCAAAAGTGCATTTAATTTAGTGTAGTTCCTTCTGAAACAAACAAACAAAAATATATGGCATTCTTTGGCAAAACTGGAAAAAAGTATCTTTTGGGCAGCATGCTTTGTTTGCCTCTCGTCATCCAGGGTGATTTTTTTTTAAGAACCTATGCGTTACTTTATTATCTGGATTTTTTATTTCATACAAAGGTAATATTTAAGAATAATGTTTTAAAAATAAAAGTCTGAAAATTTTCATTTCAAGAGTATCAAATTCAAATATTTTGGAAATCAAAAATTATTTTGTAGAGCCTGAAATACTTTTTGCTTATTTTTTCCAGAGGTTTTACTTGGATTTGTGAATAGATTTGAACTCCCACAAACTATGTTTCTATTAGTGAGGTTTTATTAGGCGCCAAATATAATGCTTAGCCATAAAAGTCCAACTACTGCTTAATTCAGTGGAAATCAAATCTGTGCAATTCATAGAAATCCCTGCCCAAGTTCCTATATATCACAACTGAATTTTATAGCTCTTAACTTTTCACAGTGAATCCACATTTCTTTGAGAACTTTTGGATGTATTTAACTTTAGCTCCCCATCTTTTTCTTCCCTTCTTCTAAATTTATGTTCAGGATTCACATGCAGCATACACTGAAGTATTTTGCAGGTTGTAGCATAGGCTGGTATCCTTCCACCTAATCTCTCTTTTACAATATATGTAGTAAGACGTGGGTCTTAGAAAGAATTAAGAATATTTTACTTTCCCTTGTTATCCAGCTAGACAGTCCAAAATAAATTGGAGGAAGTTGTTTACCATGCAGGATACATACAGTCTTCATAACATTTTCAAGGACATCGTTTTCTCTAAAGGATATATTTTCTCTCTTACATACAAAATCTTGATCAAAGCAGATGAGCACTTTTAGATCAGTAACAAATAACTTCATCCTTTTAGGTGTGATTTATAATAAAACCAGATGGTTTGTTTTCTTTTGTTTTCACTGGATGAATGCCTGAGTAAGTCCCTGGTGTTTGGATTAGTGTGCTACAGTTTAAAGGGTGTGACCCAAAGTGTACCAAAATCAATACAAATCTTTCAATTGATCACAATGGGCTTTTGATCTGAATTTAATACATACAACAACTTAATTTTACTCATTGACAACCTTATGTTATAGATTAAGTTCTCTAATGAGGAGATTGTGAGATAACAATTTCAGTTTCCAAGTGTTAAAAGGCTTATGTACAATGTTTAATGAAACCACAAGTACAAGGTGTTTCAAACAGGAAGACCTGTAGGAATGCAAGTCAGGAAAGAGATGTTAAATACTTCCTAGACCTAGAAAAACAATTGGGATATGTGCTTCTGTTTCTCAGGCTGAGTCGTCTTCTTCACTAGTAGGCACAGTCACGGAGGTCAAATGACTCAATGACCTCAGTTTACTTCCCCTCCAATGGTAAAAGCAATGTCAGATAAAAGGCACCTTCCACAGCACTTGCAAAATAATGCTGAGTCGAGTTAATTCCTTAAACTTCAAAGCAGAAGAGTGGAAAATGTGGTTTTTCAAGGTCTCAACAACCCCACATGCTGCAGTTCCATCCTGAGATTAACTTGTGCCCCCTTGCTCATGGGCTTAGTACCTCACAAGTGTGCTGGTTTCCAGCCAAAGTGGTGGCCTCTCAACTTTATCGCTGACAAGCAAGCCTCATTTCCAAACTGTTCCTGTAGCACCAGATGAAGCTAACAGCCTGCTGGAAACCATCTCTGATGAACAGATATGCCATTCCAGTCACCTGGCTGGATTGACCTTGGTGGTTTCAACTACCCTGAATTTGAAGATGACAAAAGTTTCATCTCTTTCATGTACCAATACTATTCATTGTACTAAAGGCTGTCAGCTGGAGATAAACTATCACAAAGAGCTAACCTGGAATTGCATTTGAGACAGTGGAGGCTGATATTTGTTCCTGCTGAGTGCTAGACACTGATTCACGGAAGAGAGAAAAGTGCTTCCTCCTTATGCTAAGATGCTATGCTGTTGATCACTTTCAGTCAGTGTTATTCACAAAGAGAGAGCTAGCTCAGGGCATGGCCAACATGTACAGCTTTCTTACTAAATACAAGATATTTGTTCCTGCTTAGCAATTCCCTTGTGATGAAACAGGCAACTAAAAGCATGCATTTCATGTGATAAATTCCAGAGCCTCAGAATAAGTCTCTACAACAGACAATCCAGAGGAACTTCTGGCTACAAAGGGTAGGAAAATTCACCAGAATACATATAAACATCTACCATACCTGGATGATCATAAAAAATATACATAGGAAGCGCAGAGAGAATTAAAATGCCCCTAACACCTGCATTTGCAAAAAAACAGTGGCTAAAACTCTTTGCAGAATCAAAAGTTAACTGAGGCAGGAAGGGACCTCTGGTCAACCCCTGCAGCACAAAGCAGGGTCAGCTAAAGCAGTGTTGTGGTTTAAGCTTAGTTGTAAATTAGACAAAGCATGTAGCCTGCTTGTTTTCCCCCCACAACCTGTCCTT
>WYDI02038892.1:0-24888 GCA_009867235.2 Psittacus erithacus | reverse complement strand
GCATGGCTTCACTAAGGGGAAATCCTGCCTGACCAATTTGGTGGCCTTCTACGATGGGGCTATGGAACTGATGGACACAGGTAGAGCAGTTGATGTCATCTACCTGGACTTGTGCAAAGCGTTCAACACTGTCCCATATGACATCCTTGTCTCTAAATTGGAGAGACATCAACTTGATAGGTGGAGCACTCGGTGGATAAAGAACTGGCTGGATGGCCGCATGCAAAAAGTTGTGGTCAATGGCTCAACGTCCAGCTGGAGACCAGTAACGAGTGGCGTCCCTCAGGGATCGGTGTTGGGATCGGTCTTATTCAACGTCTTTGTCGGTGACATGGACAGTGAGATTGAGTGCACCCTCAGCAAGCCTGCCAATGACACCAAATTGTATGGCTCAGTTGATAACGCTGGAGGGAAGGAAAGCCATCCAAAGGGACCTTGACACGCTTGTGAGGTGGGCTGATGCCAACCTTATGATGTTTAAGCATGCCAAGTGCAAGGTCCTACACCTGGGTTGGAGCAATCCTAGGCACAGCTACAGCTTGGGCAGAGAAGAGATTCAGAGCAGTCCTGCGGAGAAGGACTTGGGGGTGTTGGTCAGTGAGAAAATGAACATGAGCTGGCTTCAATGTGCACTCACAGCCCAGAAAGCCAACCGTATCCTGGGCTGCATCAAAAGGAGTGTGACCAGCAGGTCGAAGGAGGTGATCCTGCCCTCGTGAGACCTCACTTAAGAATACTGTGCACAGTTCTGGCGTCCTCAACATAAAAAGGACATGGAACTCTTGGAACAAGTGCAGAGGAGAGCCATGAGGATGACCAGGGGACTGGAGCACCTCCCATATGAAGATGGGGTGAGAACGCTGGGGCTGCTCAGCCTGCAGAAGAGAAGGCTGCATGGAGACCTCAGAGCAGCCTTCCAGTACCTGAAGGGGGCCTACAGGATTGCTGGGGATAGACTCTTCATTAGGGACTGTAGTGACAGCACAAGGGGTAACGCGTTCAAACTTAAACAGGAAAAGTTTAGATTGGATATAAGGAAGAAGTTCTTTACTGTGAGGGTGTTGAGGCATTGGAATGGGTTGCCCAAGGAAGTTGTGAATGCTCCATCTCTGGCGGTGCTCAAGGCCAGGCTGGACAGAGCCTTGGGTGAGATGGTTTAGTGTGAGGTGTCCCTGCCCATGGCACGGGGGTTGGAACTAGATGATCTTAAGGTCCTCTCCAGTCGTAAGTATTCCATGATTCTAAGATGCTAAACCCATATAGTAACATGTCTTTTGTGCTAAATGCTATACATAACCATTTCTTTGCTTCTTAGCTGTTGGAAGTTCAGATGTGACAAAATTTAACACATTTAAATGCAAAATTTTAAAAGGAAAATGAGGGCAGTATTTCGTAACATAAAGAAACGCAATCAGTTCAGCTACAAAAGGCATTGTGTCACTCCCTTGAACACGCAGCCGCTCCTATTGCATGCACACTTTATATCTTACTGACCATGTTGCAGAAAACTATTTCCCCCTATCAAAATAAACAGAAGTAATCAAATCGGAATTCTGACAAGTTTGCTTCTATGTACATAAAAGCCAGCAGTCAGTAATAAGAGACCTGAATTTCAGGAAATGGAAGCTTAGTTGTATTAATTCTTCAGCAGCTGTTTTGACATCAGATGAAACAGAAGCTTGCCAAGCAGTTTTTAAAAATTTTCTACTTGGGCTAACAACACTTGCAATGCAACTTTTCTGTTTTCAGGTTGAGGCAGACTGAAGACACCGAAAATAAGGCAGAGCATTAGGCATGGATCCAAAGCAAACAGACTGCTTTCATTTTGCAAATGCTGTAAAAATACGCATCCATAAAGGCCGTATTACATACAGTACTCTTTTGAAAGAAGCTCTGAACATGCTGAAGAAGCAAGCACATTTCAATACCTACCTTGAAACTTCCAAGACGAAGGCTCCAAAGAATACATCATCACTAATATGCCATCCTTACCGTCTTCTAAACCAACTATCTCACAATTTATATGAAGCTTCCCTTCTGACATAAAAAAAAAAAGTGATTTTCCTCCTGTAAAAGAACAGCAAGAATTTACTTACCACTGCAAGTTGTGTTCGTGATGCTACCGTATGAAATACCGCAGGCATCATAAGAGATTCTTCTACTTTCAATTCCATCTCATTCTCTGCTGAAAATGTAGTTTTGGGGATAGCTGGTGGACGTTCACATAAGATCATTTCTTTGTTGAATAAAAATATTGGGTTGGTATCCTACACTCAAGAAAAACATGAAAACAACCACTGAGTAAAAGCAACATACTGATCAACCACCGATCACCTCATCATGTGGGTAAAGCGTCTTAAAGATTACGTTGAGATCTACACATGTAAGCTGAATATATAAACATCTGTTTCTCAATGTAAGGAAATGCAGCAAATGATGAACTACAGAAAAAAAACCCCAAACTTAAAAATCCCTCAGTAGAGCATCTTTTCCTTCCCCTATAACTGATAGTTTAGTTGAAGAATGCAGGATGCACTTACTGTTCCAGCACTGTAACTACACACTCTTCTGTCTGGTGCCATACACTCTCCTCCATTGACAACCAGTACTTGGTGCTGAATGGCAATCTTATATTTTGTTTGAATTGCATGTTTCAGATCAGCCACACTGGGGAAAAAAAAAAAATGGGAAGAGGACATTATCAGCAGATTTGTGCCTCTAACATTACATATTCCTGTAACTGAGAGAGATGACTTGGTGAAGCAGAACTTTTTTTAAAGGACTACTACTTTTTATTCTGTACAATGACATTTTTAAGTTTTGTACATCCTATAATGTGTTGCATTCTGGACATCCAGCTAATAAGCTATTAGCTAAAAGAAGACAGACTCTACATTACTGGTAACTTATCAGCAATTTTTCTCCAAGAAGATGCAATACCATACAGAAATTACATCACATCACACTTTTAGGATGCCCCATATATATGTATAATGTATAATCCATATTATGTTCTTTGAATTTATACTTTATGAACACACAGCTGATTTGCTGAAGCCCTAGAAGATGATAAGAGTATTAAGTTTTCATTATGTGTAACACAATTTCACCTAATCAATTCTGATTCGCTGTATGTGAAGTAATGTAGAGCACTTAATAGGAAATTAAACAATCCATATGTAACAAATTCATGAAAACATATCAGACACTTTTAATGCAGAAAAAGCAGATCAATAAGCCATCCCTGTTTTAATTTATCATCCTTGTACCTTTAATTCTTGGTGATCACATTTTCATGTTACTGCTTATTTTAGACAGTTCTAGACTTTGTCTTGGCAGATGCAGACAAACAGTAAACTAAACAAATATTTACTAATATGATACAGTAATTGACCCAAACTGTAACACACTGGGGTAGTCCCTGTGCAAAGATATTAAAAAGCTTCAGGGTATCAAGTGAAAAATCAATATAAGCATCAATAGGTTTGATATAACTGGCTATATGGTACTTGAAAAAAAAGATCAATTATCTAAAGTAACCATGATTCAGTATGACATCATGAATTCACTACAAATATCTCATGAGCACAAGCTTGTACTCGTCAGCTGTATTACAGTAAGGATTCACCTATCATCTCCATGGTCTCTGGGAAGATAGGTTGGCCTTTCCAGAAGACAGGCAAATAATCCAGGAAACATTCTTGCTACAAAGAGCATGTGATACACAAATACAGAGAATAAGAAATTGAACTGTTCAACTGAAGAGTCTTCGGTTTTGTGTGGTTCAGCCACTGGAAAGCTTCTTTCCCAAAGAACTATCCAACTGAGCAAAAGCCAGCCTGTACCAGACTATTAGGTGCCTGGTCTGGCAGTTCAGATGCTGTAACTCACTCAGCACCATGATTTAGGAACAAAATATCTTGCTGTGCCAGACAGCGTATGGAGGTGCCGAGAGCATACAGAGGTGTGACACATCTGCAAAGGACCCAGTAGATCCAGAATGGCTTTGACGAAACACTCTTATGTGCTAAGTGTCAGTAGGCTTTGCAGAAGCACATACCACATAGACAGTCTTAGTGCCCTTCCACCCCAAACAAGTGTCAAAATCCAAATTCACTTGTTAAATCATGAAAATTACAAACAGGGATTCAACGGATTTGAGCACAAGAACCACAGTAGAAGTCGTTCAAGCACAATTACTTACAACTCATTCATCACTAATAGAATATGAATACAGCAGGTAAGCTTGGCCCTTGCTAGCTCCAAGATGCATGGAGTACCACAATACTATACATTATTTACTTATTAGATTAGAGTCCCACATGAGAACAAGGAAAAAGGATACAAGACACCCAGTATATCTAGACCTGTCTAAAAGAAAGATGCTTTTAATGTGCAGTGAAAAAATGATAAACAGCAAAGTTGTTGGAACTTAACTGTGATTCTGCAACACTGCTCATGTTTCAGGCAGTTGGGCATTTAGAAGTTCTTGTTTTATATACAAAATGCTGTAAAACATTTTGGAACTTTACAGCATAGGACAGAAGCAACTTTTACCCATCCTGGATATGGGACAAAAACCTATATGCTCTTTCTTTAGCATGTGATCTAAAAATATTAGAGACTGCACATTTTCCTCAGGATGAATGTATACTGATAGGAGAAAGAGATATCTGAAGAATCCCTTCTGTGATGCCAGTCAGGAAAAAAATAAACCTTCTACAGATGAATCCCAAATAAATAAATAAATTAAAAAAGTCACAGAAGATCTGAAGTCATTCTGACAGTTTTTTTCCAAAAAACACTAAATGTAATACCAGACTCAGCTAAGAGCAGGCAATGCTCTGTCACTGCCCCAGAAAGCAAGCAACCTCTCTACTCTTTCATGGGACCTCAAACACACACACAATCACCTGCAAGCCACTGAACATGCTAATTAAAAAAAAAAAAACAAAAACCTAACAAACAGAAAAATACATAAAAAGAAACAAAAACCAGAAAAACAAATTCACTCAAATACTTGAAAACCCAGAAGAAAATTACATGCAAAATTCAACTACCATCTCTCCTGAACTCAGTATACAAAAAAGTATCCATACTGTTTTATTTTAATTTTAAGCAATACACAATTACTTTACTTTCTTACTTTTGTACAGCAAGTTCCGTATCAAAGGTAAGGGTAGTTCCAGTGTTGACCAAAAATACATACAGCTTCATGATGATTTCTTTAGCTTTCTGAAGTTTAGAACTTCCACTGCTAAAATCATTTAGATACTGAAAAAAATTAAATAAATAAAAATCAAGTGTTAGTTCCACATGAGTTACAAAAGACATCTACATGCTTCTGGAGAAAAACCAAAAAAGCAAAAAAACCACACAACACTTTTACATCTGTAGTAGGTGAATACATCAGCTCTCACATTCCACAGTTCTTTATCTAATACTAAACATACACATGCTTCTCTAACCGGAAATATGGGCAAGGTAAGCCTCTGCACATGCAGATGGTCAGGAAAACACATGAAAATATACACTCAGGAAAACAACAAAGCTACCATCTCAGCTCATTACCTGGCTTTCTAATTTTTAAAGCCTCAGATACAGTCAATTCCAGACAGATACAGTCAATTCCAGAAATCTTTTGTAGATTTCACAAACAGCAGCATGATCCATGCTGTAAGTACTCATTCCTTGACGAATCTACAGCTACAAAGTCTGTCTGCTTACTACTATCCTTATCCACAGGTTTTTTTCACACAGACATACTGAAGCTTTAGCAAAAAAAACTCAACAAAAAACCTTAAGATTATGTAGATTTTCTTTTTGTATCACTCCATAATTAACAATTTTAAAAAACCCAAACATTTTCCTCCATTTTCAGCACTAACTGTGAATGAACTTGCAGCTCAACACCTAGGGATGCATTTCAGTCCTGTACCCTATGAGGACCTAGATGAGTGACTACAAGCACACGTTCTTCCAGTGCATATAACATGAAAAACTTTGACCTGCTTTTTAAAACATTGAGATTTAATCTTGGTATTTTATCACTGAAATACTCCATACTTCTGAGCCTTTTACTCTTCTCCTCTACAGGATCTCAGAAGTTTATGAATAACTTCCTCCACACTAACAAAGCTGCTACAGAAGTACAACTAGCACTGCAGTCACTAATGACCTGAATTTTTTTTGATGTGGAAGGAGTTACAAAAAGATAAGCTATAAGTTTCAGCTACTAAGCAATATTCTTTTATCATTATAAAAATTACTTTCCACAGACTTTTCAAGCCTTAATTATAGTACATAAACTAGTCAAAACATGCATTTTCACAACAAGGCTTCAGAAACAGAATCATATCAAGTAAAAAAAACCCAGCTAAATAATTTTATCTGAATTGAGATCTGTTGTCCTTTCACTTGCATTCTACTGAATTATCTGGCACAAGTTTCAAATTATATTGGAATAAGAATATCCTCTATAAACTGAAGTTATTAAACAGACAAAAACTGCTAAACACTATGAACAAACTAGGAATAATTTATTACCAAATTATTTGGCTGAAGTTTCAGAATCAGTATCATGTGTAGACTTTTTTCACAGATGGTATATTTGGGACTGCCCAGGAAGTATTAGAAACAGATGTTAAATAATACAATGCTTGAAGTGACTATCCCTCACCAAAAATACCTCTTTTCCACCTAAGGAGAGTAAAAGGCTTGTACAGTATCATATACACTGTATGGGTTTGCCCATATAAGCAGCTTTCATATAAACACTCCTTTCCAAGCTGAAGTGTATCTGTCTGGAAACCTCATGTACCTAAAGTGAAATTTTAAAATTTTAATGAAATGTTTACCCCTCCATACCTTAACACTAAAGCTATTTAAAACACACACACACAAAATGTTATCAACAAAATATATTATCAAGATCAAAATTTATGACACCATCTGTTATGTGCGCATCAGCAGACTCAAACCTTTTAAACTTGAAGAAATAAAAGACTTACCTTCAGGCACTATACAGAGTTACCAACTTCAAATTCAAGAGGGGAATAAATGCATGCACTCGCTTCACTTGATTTTTGGCAATGGAGTAGCATGGCTGTTTAAAGCCAGAGAAGATCTGCAATGAAAAGATACAGAATGCAATTACGGGTACTATCAAAATGTCAGGATTTTATGGTCACCATTGCATCTAACCCAGAAATCAGTGTATATCAATGCCAGAAAGAATAATTACATGGCAGTATATTTTTAATTAACAATGCTATCCAGTTACAAGTCTGCTCAAAACTGTTAAATACCTGAATGTTTCTGCCCGTAAGTTTGCTTTAAAATAAATGTCAGTGATATTCTTCAGTATTTACAACAAGGTAAATTTAGTTCAGTAAAAAGAACTACCTGAATTTCCATTAACTGAAAGCATTTTTCAGAATGGAATGCTGACACTATGATGCTACAGCAATAAAGTCATAACTAAAAGCAACTTTTATATGAAAAGTCCATGTAAAAAGGCACACTTGTTACTGCCATGGAATGAACAGTCTTTTCCTGTAGTTGTACCCAACAGATTCCTTCAGGAATCAGCACCACTTTCCTTACTTGAAACAAGATGACCTTGTTTGCTACGCCATTCACCTACTTTCAAAATATCTGTTAGATTTGGGGGTTTGTTTTGTTTCTTTAAACAAACTTAAGATGTTACCATTCCCAGCTGCTTGTCACTGACACCCTTGCCAGAGGCCTCCTCTCCCAGAACTGCTGTTTAAACTACAGTGGAAACTACAACAATCAAAATGAGCCAGATCAGTGAAGGTGGCTCTTTTAAGCTACCCTACTTCATTTTAACTGCTGTCAGTTAAGCAGTAGTTCCAAAGGAGAAGGAGCTCTTGGCAAGGAAGGCAGGAATGAGCAGTTGTGCTCAGGACAGTCAGGCAAGCACACAATCAAACTCCAAACAAACATTGTTTTGATCATGTTAATGCCCTAGCAAGCTTTCTGAGAAGATGATCAGGCACTATAAAAGGTGATAATCCGTTCCTAAAAATAGCTTTGCTGAAGCCTGAAATCCATTAGAACGTGTAAATTATTTTATACAACTCATGATCCTAACAGCAAATCAAAAACACTTCATCCCAAATTTGAAAGCCTTATGATAAAGGAAAAAATTATGCAACTATTACATGTATTTTACATGCATGGAACAGAGAGAACTTCATTAACCTGTTACTTGAGCTTGTATCTTCCTCCCTCCTGTCCACTCCCTCTTTACTCCTATGCAAAATGCACACACATCACCTTGTCAAAGGACAAGTGCAGCAAAAAGGGAAAAAGCAATGTGTTCAAGTACCACTAGAAAACCAGTAACTGAAATGTCCTTTTTGTTTACCTATCAGCAGTCAGTAGTTGTACTTCAGCAAAATAAATTTAGGAATACTTGCTTTAGATCAAAGTAATGCACATTAACATGAGTAACTAGAAATTACTGAAACATTTCTGCCACAAAATAGGATCACAGCACTACAATCTTTATTCTTCTAATTCCTCTGCAACCATTAAGAAATTAAGAAATGAGCACTGGTTCTTCCATCCAACATTTCAACAAACAATACTGAGGGAACAGAACTACACTTAGGCAGGACAAATTTATATCGGGTTACTCTTTAAAGGAAAAATAATAATAATGGGGAAAAAAAAAAAAAAGGTAGAATTCACCTGCTCCCAAGGTTGCCACAAATTTCACTGAGTACTTCCAAGAACAGAGGAATCATGTGAAGAAAGACTTCGGAGTATGTGCCTTTAACACCAAGCTCTCCTGCAGATTCACTCACGCCCAGTAAAGGCAGTCTGCAGCCCTCCCTTCAGCAGGACTATATCAAGGGCCTCTCTCCAGCTGCCTGTTTACACAACACACAGAAGAAACTGAATTTTGAGATCTCTCCCTAGTCTTGCATCTCCAGACATCTGCTGAGTCTGACCAATAAAGTCCATGATCAGTTAAAGGGGAAGACACAGAAAAACCAGTCAGAGTTCCCTAAGTCTCTCCTAAGTCTCTTTTTTTTTTTTTTTTCTGAATATCATTTTACAGCAGACTGCTACAAGCAAGGTCAGGCACATATCACAAATTAGCGTTTAAGTCTGGTCCCAGTATTCAAGAATATTATGATTCAGCAGTAACAGAAGTTTTTAAACACAAACTTGGAGTGAAATCAGGTACCATCAAGCTTCAACAGAATATATACCCATAAACACATATATTTCCTTCGTCTTCTGTTAGTATTACCTTAACAGGCCACTTAAAAGAATTTCAGGCTTTTTCAGCATTACATTGTTACATAGCATTACAAGTCTCAAGCTTCTTAAGAGTTACATTGCTGAAAAGATTTTAATTCATTTTAGAGGGCAATTATAAGACTTGACAACTACTGAAGCCAGACAAACTGTAACAAAATGACAATTCCATACAGATTATTTGTTTGAACTGTGTAACCTCCTGTATTAGATCTGTGCTATCACATAAACTAGATCCTTCTAATTATGGGATGGAAGTTTTTATGATCAACAACCTCACTAAAAAAAAAAAATAGCTGAAAATTTGAAAAAGAAATTTCTGCAACAGCTGCCAGGAAAAAAAAAAAAAAAAAGACGGAAGGTATGACTATAAGGAAAAGAATGAGGTGACAAAAAAGAAAGTTAAGAACAGTACTAAGTAGAAAAGCTTCCAGAATTAATTCTTGTTACATAAGCTAACAAAACACCAAAACCAGCCACAAATATATCATGCTGGTTATAACATTTATCTCGCTGCTCTACATTGTGTTTACATTGCGATGTCATAGCTTCACTTTAGGAAAGGACTGCAAGCTTTTCCTATCCAATATAAACTCAACAACCAAGTACTTCTGAAGACTCCGTTGATCAATACTTTCAACACGTGTTTGGAAGTTTTGAAATGTATGTTACTTAGTTCAGAACATGCTCATTGTTACATCTGTAAAAAATGAATGTCTGTTCACAAACCACTCCTTTTTACATTTACAATAGGGTGTCATGGGTTTCACAGCTCTCCAGTAATAATCCTATGGCTACATTAATCATTTCTGGCCTTAAGAGCAGAATCCCTGCCTCATTATTCAATTCTGACTGTTCTGTTGTTTCACAGTACGATTCTTTCCAACTACACAAACTCAAACACTGAAACATGGCATTCAGTGTAGGACACAGACAGAAATCAATATTTACACTGTTTGGGTTTAAAGGGGCATTACCAACTTCACTTTAAAGTCATTAAGTTTCCTCTACGATATCTCTATTTGCATTCATGCACATTTTTGATCTGTCATTTCCCATGCCTCCTTTATAAACCAGATTACAAGCTAAATTTAAGCAAATGAATATATTAATACATTTTCTTAAACTCCCTGGAATTTACAATTAACTATGCCAAAGTCACAGCTTTCCTTTAAACCCAGTGGTTTAAAATTCCACCTTCTACAACAGCAACACACCAGCAGGATACAGTACTTTGCTTTTTGTGCCTGGGGAAGTACTTCTTCACATCTGTAAGAGGCATACTTATCAATGCTTCATCTCCCACGTCACAGAGGCCCAAGAGGCTCAAACTCTTTCACCCCCATATATATCTCCAGATTCGAAGGAGCTCAACTGACAGCAGAAAGACAGAACCAGCTTAACCACATAAGAAAGGCAAGACTATCACTGTTCACGCAGATGACTGCACTTGTCCATATCGAGCTATGTGAATGTAATAACTGGCAATGTGCCTCACCTATATATTGTTAATAAAGGAAGTTTACTGCAGACCCGTTGAGGCTATACTGCAGGTAACAGTGCCTCCAGCACAAGTTGTGTTACCCCTGATTACAAAGGTCAAGTATCTCACAGGACATCACCACAGAACTCCTGCCTGTCAAAAGGGCAAATCATCTGAGGCAAAGGCTGACTAGTCTGTCAAGTGCCTAAAAGACTCAAGTGTTATTGCTCATTCACTGAGTATGTGATCTGGAGAACATATTCCCTCAAGGAGATTATACCTTTATTACCTCTGGAGATGGAGAGCCAACTTTGGGGTGCATTAACATCTTATTAAGCTGTGGTTCATTTCCATACAGCAAATCTTAAGCTTTGCCTTTGAGATGCTGCAATTCCTGTGATTTCACTCTTCTCTCCTGCCTTTTTAAAGCAGGATTTCCTGTTTCACTTCAATTTAGGCAACTCTATAACAGACACAGCTACAAGATTAATGCATAATGCTCCTTCCAATTCATTTTCTTTCCTTCTGCAAACCTGCCTTCTACCTTTAGTTGCTTTATTTTCCAGGTACCATTCTCAAAAAATGCTCTCTTGCTCTAACTTGCATACCTCACCTCATAAGCAAAAGATTTTACAGCACATAAATCCCAGTATCAAAGGGAAATTAACATAGGGACTGAAGCTGAATTTAAGGAAACAAACACCTTCCTTCATGATAGTTGTAAGATTATGTCTAAAAGCAGACTTCAAGGAGCTTTCTTCAATACTGCAACCTATGCCTCTAACCAGAAATATCTTAATTTTGCAGAAGACAAATACCACCAGACGAACAGACAAAATGACCTCATTATGAGAGCAGACATTCTTTACTACTGTTTTTTAGCAACAAAAATGGCTTAGTTTCTAAAACACAATGCAAATGCATACCTTTATCTGGACAACCAAGTGCTGAAAGGAAACATGCTTTAAAAGGCACATAAAAATTTAGAACTTAAAAAAAACCAACAAAACAACACACCCAACAAATAAATCCCCACACACCTAAGTTAGGCGATGAATAGTAGCACTCCTCCTGACCTAGTTGCTGAGAATAATTTCATCCCCTGCCCCTCCAAAACAAATTTAACCAGAAGACCGCATCTAATCACTAACAGACATGTTACTCCAGGCTGAGATCCTATCTCCCCATTACCACTTTATATCAAAGACTCTAAACCTCATGTTCAAGCCACACTGTAATCTTAAAGAAAGGCTGTCAATCCCTGACATCTGTAAGGTGCCATCTGGAGCTCTATTTATACTGTGCTGCGATGCGCATCAGGCACAGAGGCGGTTACTTAATTACACTATCTCCAACAGTCAGCCTGTTGTTAACAGCTCTCAAATTCAGCTGCTGGTCAGTAAAGCAAGTCTTTTCCACTCAACATAACAGCCAAGCTGCAATTCTGCAGAGCAACCAGAAAACATGCTTAAGCCCCTACTTCCTAATTCAATAAAGAGGAATTTCAAAACTCAGTAATTCAGTATACAGTAATTCATAGTTTAAGAGGCTTCCCCCCCCCCCACTCCCCTGGAGATGAATCATTTTACACAATACCAACCTAATACTTAAGTTACTCCTACAGAGCTGCTTCTACAACTGTGAATTACATGGGAGCTCCTCATTTAGCAAAGAGGGTGCAGCAATACCTTCACAGATCCTCAATAACATAACTGGTAGACCAGCAGGAGATCAAAAGCAACTGCATCTGAGCAGGAAAGAAAACGTTGTGAATGAATGAACAGCTTTGAAATTGGTGCGGCCCAAAACAATGCAGCTTCTTAAAATTTCAGACACAGCTCGTATCGTGAAAAGCAGTAGCTGCAAACATGTTTACGAGACAACAAGCACATTATTAGTCATTGTGTCACGATTCCATATGTACATAATTATAAAACTTCAGATCTGAGGGTTAGCATCTATTTACACTGCTGTTTTCATTGATATAATGACCTACCAAAACACACTTCATATAATGGATATGAAAAATGTTTCCTCTTCTCCAACAGTAAAAAAAACCCCAAAACAAAACAAATGAAAAAAAAAACAAAAACAAAAACAACAAAAAAACAAAAAAAAAACCCACAAAATTTACCATTTTTCAAACCCCCACATCTCTAGCCCAACAGAAAGTAAAACTTCTGTGCCTCAGTTAACACGTGTGAGTCAGAAAACAAACTAAGGGTTTCTGACATTCTTAGTGATAGGAAACAGCCCACAGCCTGTGGAAGTACCCTTTCTTTGCTTTTAATTGATTGAAACACTTTCCACAGTCGTCTGAGACTTGGTTATTTCTTAACTGAGAGTTTTGTCAGTTTTTTCCCCCCTCCCCACCCCAAAGGTATAATTTTGGCATTTCAGAAGCATTTATAGTCTACAAGTCTTTGCAAAGAATGGTGCTCTTGGGTATGTGGAGCTTCAGGTGGTTTTATTCAAGTTACTGACCAAATCCATACTGGTGGGAAGGTTCTCCCTGCAGACATACGCTCTTTAAAAATAATTAGCATGTAAAATCTTATTGTTTGCAAACAATTCTGCAAGAAACAGCCAACAAAAACTCCTTTATTTCTTACATCAGAGTCAGACAAGTCGGCACCAATACTTCTTTAACTAATTCTCTGGTTAACCAAAAAAATCACATAAACAGTGGTTATAGTAAGAACATCAAACTTATGAATCCCTTTCCTCAGCCAGTTCTGCTTCTGCTCCTCTCCCTGCATCAACTCTCAGTGGTGCAACTTTCCATGCTTCTATGGAATAAACTGGACTACTTTAACAAGTTAGAAACAGCATATTTCCCCAGGTTACTTCTAGTTGAAAGTAGTTCCATGATCCACTTCACTACAGAGCTCCACAAACTGTCAGTCTATAACTAAGGCTGGACAGAGGCTGATGAATACAGGGGGTACCGAACATCAGCACCATCATTCAAGATGACAAATGAGAATTTCCAGAAGGCATCGTTCAGGCTGCTAACTGCCCATGCCATCACCACGTACTAACAGATCCTCTTAAAGAGCAGGCTAAGATAACTCAAAAACAGACAATTACTACAGATGCAACTGATGACAGTTTCTCAAAATACAGTTCATGCAGCCATTTCTCCTGCTCTCTCCTCTCCAGATACACAGAGTGGTGGCTCTGTTATGTGGTAACTCATCCAGACCTACTTTAAAGGATGAAAACACAGAAAGATTAAATGGCTTTTATTTCACAGGAATGAAAACACTACAAATAGAAAAGAAAGTTAAAGACTGAATACTGAATTTCCTTGTGATTTAGTCTCCTTGCCTACATAAAAGTCATAGGTTCTTCCTTAATTAATTTTATTCATAGGCAATCATACTTCACTGCAAGAACAGAGTTTTCCAGTAACACGGAAATCCACCACCATCTTGGTAAACTCTTCAAATGACTAGCAACATCCAAACTTGTTTCAGTTTTTCTTATTCATATAGATGATTATGCATTTGAACTTTCATGATCTAAAGACAGAATTCTCCAATTTCTCATTCTTATGTTTCTTATAATTCATATCACCTATGAATCTCCTCTTCTTTATCAACTTTTTTTTTAGTGGTATCTTAGACAAGTAAAGGACCACCACTGACATGCAGAGTCAACATAACCCCCACCCCTCCCTATGAATAAATATTCAAAACTCATGTCTAGATTTCTGGCAAATCAGCTTACTGTTCTATCTGCATGTAATATAGTTACAGATCACCCTCAGATCTCTATCTCAATCTGAAAGATGATAACAGCAATGTACTGAGATATAAGCTTTAAGATGGGTTTGAAGAATATTAAACTTATGTTATCTGAAGAAAGCGTTTAGTAATCATCAACTGCCCTTCTTTACCCTTCTGGGATAAGTCTTCAGTAGTTTAAAAGAGCTACCAAAGTGCACTAAGAAATCCTGTTATGGAATACTACCAGTTTAAGAACTATCAACTTAAGAACTACACAACCTCACAAAAAAAAAACCCCAACAAAAAAAAAAAAAAAAACACACACACACACACAAAAAAAAAACCAAAAAAACAACCAACCAACCAAAACCCCACAACCACTGAGATACTACAACTGCACCCCTATCTTGCTGAACCCCAGTTGTGTTGTTCACAGTTGTAACATGCATGTGAAATTGCTGTTATATTACATTTACTTTTTTAAATTTATAGATACTTTATCTCCAAGTCCTTCATATAACATCAGTAAAGGAAAGTTTACACATTACACCCCCTCTTTTCGTTCAGACAGAACTGAGAATTCTGAGTCATATTTTCATTTTTTGTTTAAAGACCTATTCACCAGGTTTGATCAAGTCTCTCAATCAGTAGACAACATAAGTATCTGTAAAGAATATTTTTAATTACAGTAGATAAATAAGTAATCTTGAATTTATTACCAGCATATTTGCACTATAGCATAAGCATAAGGTATTAGAAGAGAGCTGCTAGTCCGGTTACACAATAATTCTTATATAAGAATCTTCTCTGCCTCTGAATTTAAGAAAAATACACACTCTGGAGGATGGAAGGAGAACTAGAAAAGCACCATTTCGCCAGTATGAACTATCTATCCTAGGCGCAACTACATAAATAAGGGTCAAACATCCCTACTTCTGACATACAAGCACAGCTACTTGGCATCAACAAACCCAAAATAACATTTGAGACAAACCACTGACATTTAGAGTCCCTGCAATACCAGGAAAGCACTAGAATTCAAATTATAAGAGCAAAAATTGCTGCAGCCATATCTGCAACATACATAATACACAAAGAGCATATTTGACAGAATTGAGAATTAACATAGGTAAGTCAGGTAAAATAGAGAACCTAAACATTAAATAAAAATAAAATTTGGGAGCAGCTACCTCAAATGTTCAGAAACCAAATCTCAGAAAAAAGTGCCATTTAAATTTTAGCTTTATAAAGAGTGGCACAATTTTTTAATCCATGACAGAAGTAAACTTTCCCTTTTCTTAATTCTTCAATGAAGCTTTCTAAAGTACACATTCTTTTCAATCTGTTCAAACATACTGGCCTTTCAAATACATCTTTCAAGAATAATGAAGACTGATGTACAGTGTTTCTATCTATACAGACACTAATTTCACCTAATCCCTCCAAATAAGAATAGCAACTGAAATACTGAAGATGCTATTCTACCACCACCACAACTTTCCTACTCTCTTGAACAAACCAAAAATACTGTTTCAATAAGTCTTAGTAGGTAAGAAAACGTGAGCTATTATCTCATAATAAGAAAATAAAAGAAAGTTCTGGAGTCAGAGACCCATTAGAACATTCTTTTAGCAGAGCTGCTCTCAAATATTCATGTATCAGTCTTCTTATAGGACTTATGGCATTACACAGCAAAACTGATGCAGGACATTTGGAACAGAACCAGTCAACAAAACACTTTCACATTTTACTGTCAATCAACAGGTAATCAATAGTCAGAGAGAAATTGATATAACACTTGAATAATTTTACATAGAAAGCAGTTACCACATTCTACAGAAACTGATTTTCTAGATGCACAAACTACTAGAGATTTATATAGAGAGCACCGTAATCATTTCACCTTGATGCAATAAAGGCCCAGCTGCAAAACCTGCTCACAGAAGAAACTGTCAACATCTTGGACGCACATAAAAAGCTACACTTAGCTGTTGTTTGAACTGGTAGTTTGAGCCCAGAACCCTACTAGAACCATTGACTGCAACCTGAACAACAAAAGAAAAATACACACCTGGAGATGGACAGAAGACAAGCCAAAACTACCCAGACATCCAGGTGGCTCTCTTCAGCAGGCCTAGCTCCATCTCTGAAAATTTTGTATCAATAAATTTGTTTTGATATTTCCATCAGGAAATGACAACAATTGAGACATAGATATTATTTATTTTTAACAAGTTACTTATACTCGAATCCCATTAGAAAACACATTGCCAAAGTATACCCACTCCCAACCCCGCTTACACATGGGGACAAAAAGAGCTGATGATACATGGCTATGATGTTTTCCAACTACTCTATCAGATGAACTCAAAACTAAATTAAAAGTGGATTTACAATATGAATTAGATAAGTGACTTCTGCAATAACCACAGAACACTAATAGCTCACAAAAATCATTGCTACCAATTCCTCTATCATCATTAATCATGCTGTAGGCTTTTACAACACAGAATTCATGTAACTTGTACACTGAAGTCATGGCAACTTTGCTATTAGTAGGATACTAAAAATTCCTCACAATCCTTTGCTCCCACCCCCCTCAAAACTCCCCATATAATGTCATCAAACTGTGAATCAAAATCACTACTTTCTTGAGCAATATGCAGCAGGAGACACATGACTGCTTGAACACTGTCCAACCGACTCTGAAGTAGCTCTGGTGACAGCCGGGTAAGCATGCTGTAGTTTTTGAGTTGCTTCACTTCACAGCAAGCGAATAAACCCAACCTGCGCAAGAAAAGTCTCAATAACTTCACATCACCCTGAGCCTGTCTTCCACAGAAACTAACTGCTAGCTTAAAACCAAATAAAGCCTTAAGAAGACACTGATAACAACCTAACCAACAGGAAAACATACAGAAAAATTATTTCAAATGACTCTACTGTAACTGCCACTCTCTTATCACAACGAACATATCAACATGTGCTCCTCCTATCCCCCCCGGCATACACTCACCCCTTACTTAACCAGAACAACCAAAATTCTAAGAAATGTACTGACAATTTATAAATTACATTTTTCACCTTAATTTTTCCAAGACCATGTAGCTATGTTGTTCGGACAACATGCAGGGACAATGTTTTAGACATACGCCACAAAAGACCTCACAAAAGACCTTCTCCAGTCAGAGTGCAAGTCTTCTGCATATGCTTCTAATTATAAATATGGTAACATGACATGGGGAGAGAGCCAATCCCTTGAATATGATCTCAAAGACTACTAACCCAAATCCATACTAAGAACAAGGCTAGATCAACACAATAGAGCATAAGATAGATTTGCTTTTTTTTTTTAATCTACAAAACAGACAGCTACTTGTACAAAGTGTACAACAATATATTTCCAGAGCGCAACTGGGTCTATCTTATACTAATCCATTATCCCAAAAGATCCCTTTAGTATTTCCAGCTCTATAGCTGGCACAGCTGAAGTCCCTTCCCTCACATTCTTCAGCAAGTTGTTTCCTTTACTACTCCAAACACAACAAAATAAAACCATTTTGAATTCCAGATAGCATTTTGAATAACTAGAGCATATCCTCTGCACTCTTCATCTAAACTAAACTTAATGAAGTTTAAACATATAATTTCTTTCCTGTTAATATTTGCTTCTTAGCACTAAAATTTTTGTTAGAACATTAGATAACAGTAAAGTCCTTCCTTCCTGTGTTTCATCATCTAAAAACTTCCCAAAGTACTAGATATTGAACATTCTTTAAAGTCCACAACTTTAATATACCATATTAGCACAGAAGTTTTCTTTAGTGTTATGAATCATACAATGTTTAGGATTGGAAATCACCTTAAGATCATCTAGCTCCAACCCCCCTGCCACGGACAAGGATACTTCACACTAAAGCAGGCTGCTCAAAGCCTCACCCAACCTGGCCCTGAACACTTCCAGCACCAGGGAATGCACAGCTTCCTTGGGCACCCTGTTTCAGTGCCTAACAACCCTCACAGTAAATAACTTCTTTCTCACATCTAACCTAAACTTCCCCTGTTTAAGTTTAAACCCATTACCTCTTATTCTATCACTACAGTCCCTGATGAAGAGTCCCTCTCCAGCATTCTTGTAGGCCCCCTTCAGATACTGGAAAGCTGAAGTATTGTATAAATCAAGTATTGACAGCACTTAGTATTCCTCACAGTACCTCCCAACAGCATGAATTTGAACTGTAAGAAGCATATTTTTTCCATTCTCATTCTCCTTATAGCACCACTGAGGTATCTCTGGCCAAGCAGCCACCAGAACACCTTCAGAAATGTAATTTCTTTCATAAATTACAGAAAGAACTATTTCTAATGCACATTTATGTGAGTGGCAGAAAAAAAATAAAAATCCTCAAGCTTCTCATTCTCTCCCATAAATAAAGGTGACAGCTTTAAATAAGAAGGGTGGGGAATGGTTCATGACCCAAACATATTACCTTATTATCTCAGACAAAAAACAAATTACACAATAATAAAAAGCTATGACTGCAAGAAGACTAAACTACCATTTCTGGGTTGGTTCCAAGTATGGCAGGTTGAGGCAATCATTTTTTTTTATTTCTAGATAAAGTTAAGTAAGAAACATAAGTTCTGAGAATATCTATTCATTAATTTTTCCCAGCATTCATATTAGCATTCCTACCCCCGGATCACTGTCGGCCAGAACTTTGGAGGGGCTGGGGAGGGAAGCACTGATCAACAAAACAGTCCACTAGAAAGCCACGATGAGAAACCGACGGGAAAATTTCACACACGACATATGCTTCCTCGGGAGCAGGAACAAGCAAACAACCAAGGGAAAGGCAAAACAACGTTTGTAAACACAACGCTTCTGCACGGCGCCCGTCTGACCGCTACCGACGGCGAGCACGGAGGCGCTACCAGGCTGAGTCATTCCTTGAAGTAACTTCACAGCGAATCCCTCGCCCTGGCACTAGAACCCTGGGCAGGGACGGCGCACTCCGTCCTCCCCCAGTCACCGCTGGCTGGGCGGGGATCATCCCACCACCCCGGGACCACAGCCGGCAGTGGGATTCCCGTCCTTCCCCTTCACACATTCCCCCATACGCCTCCCAACTATTCGTCACCCGCCCCACCGGCGCAGCCCAACGTCCAGAGCCGGGACCACCGCCCCTCGCCAAGGCCGTCCTCCCGATAACGGAGCCTCTCCAGCGGGGGCCCCTGCGGTTGGGAGGGGCCGAGACCAGAAGCAGGACGGCGGGGAGAGCCCGCCCCTCCCCCGGCGGCACTCACCCCAGAGTCCCGCGGCAGCGCCGCGCATCCAGCCTCGGCGGCGCGCCCCCGGTCCCTCCCCACCCCTCCGCGCGGCCGGGCCCGGCGGCTTCGCTGTGGCACGCACCGCCTCAGCGGTCACCGCGCCTTGGCGCGGCGAGGGCGGGCAGGGCAGGCTGCGCGGGGCCGGCGGGACGGCCTGGGGAGCGTGGGGCCAAGGAACGCTGGCGCAGCCGCCGCCGCCACCGATGTTTGTTATTGTCGTCAGCCGCTTCCGGCGCGGGTGCATGCCGGGAGAGGGCGGCCCGGAGGAGGAACCGCGGGGCGGAAGCGGCGAGCGGGCCCGGGGGAGGCGGAAGTTGCGCCCTCGCGTTTACCCCAGGAGACCTTGGGGACCATTGAAGCGCGTTCGTGACAGGCGGCCGCTAACCGGTATAGGCCGTGGTGGGGTCCGGCACCAGGCGTCCGCGGGTCGTGGCTATGGGCTGCAAGTCCTTACCCCAACCTGGGTGAGGAGGCGGGCAGCAGCCCTCCTCGACACCGAGAAAACATTAAATTCACCCCCTAGTCCCAGGCACGGTGGCTTCGGGTGTACTCACCGCCAAGGCAGGGTCCTCTCATTGCCTCTGTACAAGGGCCGCGGGAAGGGTAGGCCCCACTGAGGGTTCAGAACTTTAGGCACAAAGCAGATGAAGCTGTAGGGTAGGAACCGGCCTCTTGTTCCTGTGCCGAGAAAATGAAAGTAAACCTCACACGTCACTTGAAGGTTTCTCTTTTATTAGAGGTTTCATTACAGTTAGCCTGCTGAACTTTCGTTTGAGAGGAGGACGTAGCCTCGTAAAGCACAGAAAAGCATGTTGGACGGGGGTGGGAGGAAGCATTTTCTTTCACTGAGAACTGCAGATGGGGGGCCACAACACTGGAGTTAGGGACATCTTCCAGCAGAGATCCCTTGAGTATAGCTTACAGCTGGGTTGTGCTTTCTCTGTTGCTTCACAGTGACTTCTCCTTCCATAACACATACCAAGGTTAGCAGGTCATGAAATACAGCAAATTCAAAGCACAATATTGTGGCCAGAATATGAAGCAAGCATGTAGGAAGAGAAATGCAAAAGAGAGTGCAATCACCTCATTTTCAGCCTGCAGGAACAGATGCATTCAGTAAAACAGCTAGATGCATTACATAAGACATTTTCTTCCGCTCATCTAAAGTTTCCTCTCAGGCCTGTTTAAACCTCATATGCACAGCCCCTTAGCTAATTTTGTTTTTTACCTCTAGTTCCATCAGCTTGTAAACCTACCACTTCTCACATGGTCAAACAGGTTTTCACATTAAGGTTTTGGTAGCTACTTCTGCCACACTGAGGAGCTTGCTGCCTGCCTGTCCTGTTAAAGACAATGTCGATTGATCACAGCTTGTCCAGACAGGTACTGGCAAACGCTGCTGCTGTGGGCTTTGGAAAGAAAATGCAGCTTTGCTACCCCCAGTTGCCACCTTGTGGCATCTGATAAATAAGTGCTCTCCAACTTTGCAGCTTGTTGGAAGACATGTCCTCGATTACCCACATTCTGAAAGACATCCTTGGCACTTACAAGTGCAACAATGAATGGAGCTGAGAAGACATTAGTATTCAATTGAACAGCCATAATGTAATGGGAAATACAGCACATGTTTCTAACAAAGCAATTCATGGCAGCTTTGTATAATACAACACTGATTACGTCAAAGATAAGTGTTTTAGTTCTACAGATGTCAACTTCTGCCTGTTATGTCTCCTAAAATGGTCTAATGGTCTTCTTTATAAATTCATTGAATGTGATGACATCCATCTGGAACTTCACAAAGCAAGTGTCCTACATGCTATAAACAGGGAGGTAAGCCAGGGTAAAAAACAACTTTGAGGTTTAGTAAGCCTGAAGAAGCACCCGTAAGCCTTATTAAACTTGTCTTAAGAAGGTACTACCAAGAGTGACCTCTTGTAGTTTGAGGAGCTGAGACATCAGCAAGAGAAGAAGCAGCAGGTATTCCAACACTGAAGCTGCATCACCAACAGGGTTTTTAGTTTCCAGGAAAAGCACCTCTGCCACACAGGCTCTCAGCAGTTGCATAAAATGAGGCTCCAGGCCCTTGGGCACTGTTCAGTTTTTTACAGCACGTGTTGGATAGCTGTTGATTTGAGAGACAGCTCAGGCAGGACTGAAGCAGGAACTGGGGAGTAGGCAAAGTGCTGCTAGCAAAGCAGGTTGGTCTGGCTTGTTCTTGTAGCATTTCATTATGTTGCTTCCTCTCAAAGGGATCCAGAGCCACTTCATGCCAAGCAACTAATTACAGGTTTTTTTCATGAGCCTGTCTGAACAAAAACAAAAATTTAACACTATGTCTAGCACTTCTATCCTGAAAAAGCAATGGTTTATGAAGGTTATTTTGCTCCAGGATATACGAAAAGAAAGCATTAAATCAGGGTTGCTGATAATTCTACCCATTTTCAAAGTCCTGTACCACATTTAGGTTGTTATCCTTTCAACACACTGTTTAGGATTCACTTTTATATTTTTTCACATCCTGTAAAATAGACGAGAAGGTAGAAGGAGTTTTTCACTGTGTGCTTTTAGGTTTGGTTGCTAAATTTGGTATGCCAAAGGATGTGTCTCAAACTACATGTTTATGCAGCTGTAGCCAGTGAGCAAAAAGAACATGCGGTTCTGCAAGGGAAGGCAAGCAGGGAGCCAAGGCTGGCAGCAAGGCAGGAAGGAGCACTGTCACGAACAAGGGGCACAGTCCCACAGTTACCAGAGCAAGGTCTGGTGACAAGGAGCTGGTTCAGCCACCAGTTCAGTAACTGGTAGACAAGACAGTGGTGGGAAGGTAGGTCTGGGGTAGAGCCAGCACAATGCAGCAGGATCAGTGGGGTTATAACTGCAGCCTAGCTCAAGGAAGAGCCAAAGCCAAGGGCTGAAACTTGAATGAAGCTCCTTAGGAAAGGGGAAGCAGACCCCACCTAGCAGTCTGGCAGCAGCCTGACCAGGTCCCACAGCCACACTGAGTGATAGATGCCCTTGAGCGGGAGCAGAAGGGGTCACAAAGCCTGTTAGTGGTCCCAGGGCTGTGACAGCTGCTAGGACTGACAACAGAGTTAACACACAGTGTAGATGCAGAACCCAGCATGAAATAATCAGGTAAACCTACTTAGGTTGAAAATTAGTATCTCCTTATAGTCAGTCTCAAAATTGGTTTATCTGTCCTGAGTATTTGTTCCCCAAGTTATTGTCAAATTATATCCAACCTAACACCTGTATATGGTAGTCCATTCTGCCTCAGCTGTTGTGTTCATGACCCCTTTTAGCATATGCAATGACTCTGCTTCTTTTAATTTGAATATACAGTTCTTTATAGATTTTGTGTATAAATTGGATGCTGTAAATGTGATTTCTAATAAAAAAATTCAGTAGTAAAAACTTACAAAATGGAAGCATGATTGGTTAGGTACTATAAACTGGGGGGAGAGGGGTGGGTTCTTGAAGTCAAGAATGCTTTTTGGGACAGAATGATTTAGAGAAAAAAAACCAAAACAAATTATTGGGTTCATTCTATTCCAAAAGAAAATTAGGAGCTGGGAGTTAGCCTTTCTTTTGAAAACTAATGGGACAAGACTGTGAAAACTCCTGTTTTATTTATGATGTGTTTTAAGAAAAACATGAAGTGAGAATTTAAACTTTCAAGGGTCACAGAGGCTAATTAACATCTTACTATTACCTCAGCTGGACTTTTTCACTGTCAGCTGTTTACTATATTATGTGATTCTTTCTGGAGACATCTGTTCACATGTGGTTCCTTAACACCTCTTAAGTTTTCTCCATGGCACCAAAGAACCTAAACCTCTTGAGTTCTGCTCTTAAGAGTTTATTCCCATAGTTCATCTGTAATACTGGAATACATCAAGCACCCGTCTGATAACACCAGAAAAATTATTTCAGTATCAAACTGCACAATTGTAATCTGCCATGCCAGTAGTGGACCAGTACCATCAGTATTTATTTAGTTCCAAATGTACTTGAAAAACCATATCTTCCTATGTTCTCTAGCTCTACTTGCCATAAATTCTCTCTTTGTATTTCTGCTTCCCCTCCACTTGCTATATTCATCAACTTCCTTTTTATTTTCTTTTTTTTATTATTTTTTTTAAATATTGAAAACAGCTGTGTTCACTTCCCTGCTAACCCAGGCTGATTTTGCAAACCCGGGTTCCTTCCTTCTCCACGGATGCTTTGTGGCATCTTGTAATTTTGAGCAAGTACTCATTTTCAAGTTAAGTTTTCTTGGAATAAAACAATTTAGTCTTTTTAAAAAATAACAATCTACTATTGTTCTGAAATAGAATATACAAGGTAAACACCAGTCTCCAGCAACACACATTCTCCTGCATGTTAGGGAGAGATAGATACTTCAAAAACAGATTATCTTTTAAAGTAGCCTGGCAGTCCATAGCAAGCACCAAGCACTGCCTCATCTCTTGCTTCTTTTCCAGAGCACTGACTGATCCATAAGCTCTCAGTAACTTGTTTTTGAATGGTTAGTGACTCAGGAGCAGCTGATGTCATTTTTGAAAGTACGCCACTCCCTCTGACCCCTTTATAGGTCATTCCTAAGCAGTGATTTTAACACCGTGTGGCTTCCTGATATGTTTCTGTAATTCTGACTACTCAGGTTTTGAATTCATAAGTTATTTTTCCAGTTTATTGCCAGAGCTCCATGCAGGAACTGAACATCTAGGTCATGAGATCAGCTCTTGGTCCTGGGCAAAAATATGCAAAGGATATTTAAACCTCAAATAAAAGAGTCAGAATGGACATAACCTCAGAAGTGGTTAATGACAGAAGTTCTCAAGGGAAAACAGGCAGCCTGAATAACCCTATAAAAATCCCATGTTGTGCATTTTGATTTAAGAGATTCCATTTGTCTAATGCGGTAACTGGACCTTCCCACGCTGGCACCTCTCCACAATGCACAGGCAATACTAATGTTGTGGTTTAAGCTTAGTCGTAAATTAGACAGAGCATGTAGCCTGCTTGTTTTCCCCCCACAACCTGTCCTTC
>WYDI02038891.1:0-10882 GCA_009867235.2 Psittacus erithacus | reverse complement strand
GGGGGCCGGCGGGCGCGGGCTCCCTGCGGGGGGGCCGGGCCGGGAGGCGCTTCCGCCGCCGCGCCGGGCTCTGGGGGGAGAGCAGGCGGGGGTGGAGGAGCAGCGGAGCGGCCGCGCTCACCGCCATGGCGCCGCGGGCGCTGCCGAACTACAACTCCCAGCATGCTCTGCGCGGCCCGGCCCGGCCGGCGCTCCCGCCGTGGTCGGCGCGGGTGCAGAAGGGGCTGCGCGTCCGGGGAGGAGGAAGAGGAGGACATGGCGCTGAACAGGAACCATTCGGAGGGCGGTGGCGTCATCGTTAACAACAGCGAGAAGTGAGGTGCCATCCCCTGCTCCCCGCCTCTGGCCGGCGGATAGCAGGGTGCTGCTTACCCTCCTCTGGGGGGCGGTTGTGTGGGAAGAGGATTGGGGGGGGGGGAAGGGATATAAGAAAGGGGTTGGTTTAACCCTCTCGGTGCCGGCGTGGGTCGTCCTTCCTTCACCTTGCGAGGGTAGGGGCTGTACGTATCCCCCTGCCCCTGGGACTCCCCGGGGGAGACTCTGCTGGGCCCCTGTCGTGGGCTTTTCCCTCTTACACTGCTCCCCTCTGCGCCCTGCCTGCTGCTGCCTCCTCCTGCCTGCTGCTGTTGTCCCCAGCCTCTCTCCCAGTGCTCGGAAAGGGCTGGCAGAGCTCATCCCCCCAGCCAGGTGTTTCCGGCCAGGGCCCAGTCTTCTCCTACCTCTGGACGCAGTGTGCCGCTGTTGGAGAGCTGCCCGCTTGGGTCTGCTGGTTTCTTTGCACGCACGCCCCCTCCGTGTGTGCAGGAAGGAGCAGCGGTGTTGGGAAAAGGCACTAGGATATAACCATGGAAACGGAAAGCCTCCACAGAGCTGCCTTTGTCTGCCTGGCTGCCCTCACTATTTGTGTCTGCCGGCGTGCTCTGGTTCTGACGTGGCAGTCACCTGCTTCTTAGGCAAAGGAGTACTTCAGTTCGCAGGGTGTCTTTCCATAGGGCCACTTAAACATTGGTACAGGAATTCTGTGCCTGACTTCATTTCAGGATGTGACTGTTCCTCGAAGAATTTAGTAAGATCAACTCTGGGTCTTCAATTTTCATTCACTAAAACAAACAATGGTATTACTATTCCTGGTTGTCAGCCTACCTTGGATCAGAGTTACCTCTCACGTGGCAGCTAGGCTGCTTGTAGTGGTTGATTCAGCTGATGTGCTGTAGCCCAAACAATGCTGCTTGCCCCTGTGCCTTTCCAGAGCTTTTGCTGGAGCAACAGCTACTGGCTGGCAGAAGGGAAGGGCAGGTGACTGAAGATGGTAGCACATAAGCTGCCAAAGGTAAAGGTGGTGGAGATTTCTCCGGCTTTAGGGATTAGAGTCCTTAATGTGGATGTTGTTGTGTTAATATAAGTTACCAGCTGTATCTGTGCAAGGGTATTGCACTGGTTTTAATAAGATCAGTTTTGAATTGAGAATGAAGGAGTCAGTGCAGACAACACGGGTTAATAAAGGCTAGTGGCATAAAGGGGGAGTTCCTCTACATCCTGTTCTGTGACAGAGATGCTTAAGCTGTGGTTAGACCTTTGACAGTTGTGTTGCATAAGCCATCCCAAGCAGTTCCTGCTTCAGCAGTCCTTCCTCTGTTGTGTTACTTGTGCTGAGCCAAATTAGGGAACTGATCCAGCAGAAATGCAGTGCAACTTAAAATTATATATATATGTCTTGAGATCTTGATCAGTTCAGTTGATTGGGTTCACTGCCTGGCTATGCAGACAGTGGTAGCTGTGCCAGCACACTGAGGAGGGAGCCCAAGGCTGAGAACAAGCAGCAAGTACTGCATAAGTTGCTACTGCCAAAAAAAAAAAAAAGAAAATGCGAGCCAGAGTGATTTCTGATTTTTGTCTGGTAAGCACTAGCCCCAGGTTAAAGGCAGTTTTGGTAGGTCAGTAAACCTACACATGTGTTGTACTTCTGACTTGAGCTGTAACACTGTAACACTGTGTTGCTTCTCTCATCTTGTTTGCAGTGTTTTGATGACCTATGATCATGTAGAAATTAGCTTCAGTGATATCGAACCCATGCCAGATGCGTTCAAAGGGACCAAGAAAGGGAGTGTGTTCTTGACTCCCTACCGAGTAAGTAGTAAAAGACTTTGTCTCGTGTAAGCAGATAGGGACTCTTTGTAATTCTGTATTTAAATGTTCTCAGTGCATGAAAGTCAGGATAGTCTACTACCCCTTGAATTATGGCTCATCCTCTCCCCCTGGGGAGCATTATGAATTCATTGTACAGCCTATCTATTTGTCAAAAGATAATAAATCTGATTAGTTCTTATAAAGGCAGCTGTTTCAGTCCATCAGGCGTCTTTGAGATTGGAAATTAGCAGTGGTCTGGAAATGCTGAATGCAACGGCACAGCTACTAGATCATAGCTGTGTGGAGCAGCAAGTTCTCTGGAAGCTGGGAAGAGTATTATCCAAGCAAGTGTGGCCTTCCTGGAGCGCTTTATGCCTGGAAGCTGCAGTTTACCCTTGTGACTGTTCTGTGTAGCTTTTGGTTTGCACAACTGTAGACGTAGAGGGAGTTTCAGTCCAGCAAAAAGTCACTTCACGTAATGAATCAGGCCTATGTTTCCTGCTTGTTTTAAATACCCTTTGTTATGTTTTCTTTTTAGGTTATCTTTGTGTCGAAGGGAAAGGATGCTATGCAGTCTTTTGTGATGCCCTTTTATTTGCTGAAAGATTGTGAAATTAAGCAGCCTGTCTTTGGAGCAAATTATATCAAGGGCACAGTGAAAGCAGAGGCAGGAGGTATGTACAGCACAGATGTAAGTTGTGTCTTAGTTCAGCTGCACAATTCATGGCAAAGTATCAGTGTAACTGAAGCTGGATACTGACCAAATGGGTTTTTACAGTGCTGCTAGAATGTGTCTTGTCTTTGAAATTAGCAGCTAAAAATATTCCCCTTGTCTGCTCCCTGTACAATTACAGTGACCAGATGTGTTCTGCAACTGATCTCACTCCTGCCCTCTGTGCAAAATACTGACTTCAGTCAGCCAGGTGATCTCACTGAGTAAACATCAGAGCAGAGTCAGCAGGAGAGAGGATGTCATTCTGCATTGCTCAGTGGAGTTACCTGGTAATTCTGAATCCGGGTCCTCTTGTGCCAAAGACTCGTGATCCTTTCTGGATTTGTTTGGGTTTTCAGGAGTACTGTTCCCCATCGTCAATTTTTTGTGCAATTTAGGAAAAGGCACATAGTTGCTGTAGTGTATCTTAGCAGTAAAAATGACACTTGGAAGAGAACGGACTGTCTTGAAACCAAGGAATCTTCCAGCGGTCGTTTCATAGTATGTTCAGTGAGAATTTTGTGGTAGATATTTTCAACAAGAATTTTTTTAATCACTGCTTTGTGCTCCCCGTTTTTGCCAAAGACACATAGTGCAGCAAACTCTTTTATCTCCAGCTTGATTTAGTCTATCAGTTGAGCACTGAAATCAGAGTTCTTAGGAGCCTTCAGTCTGTAATCCTGAAGTCAGCATTGTAGCTTCTGTAGAGGAGCAAAGTGGGACCATCCAGCATGAGAGGAAGCCTGAGCAGTAATGACAAACTCTGTAAACTGTGTGAAAGGCAGGCAGCTTTAGCTAAATCTGTGTGAATTTTCCCAAAAGGCTGTCTTTTTTAATGAGGATGTTGCTTTAACAGCCTTAAGAGTCTGGTTTAGCTCAAAAGGCTCTTTAATCTACATGTGCCTGCTTCAGCACTGACACAGCTTCTGCTTTGATGCTTTGTTGGGACTCTGGGCTGTGCGTGTTTTTCTTTTTTAGTCTGTAATATGAGATGTTATTATTTATTTTTTATTGTTATTATTATCCTGTCTTGAAATCAAGGACTCTAAATGGATTTATGTGGAGCATGCTTTTCATTAAGCTCTTTGCTGCACTGGGCACTCAAAGAGCCAAACTAATTTATAGTTGACAGTTAGGTGTAGTAGCAAAGGCTTTTTAGCAAAGAGGATTAAGAAAATCCCTGTCTTCTGCACTAATCTTCTACAAAGCTAGAGCAAATCCAGCACTCCTGATAGCTTGGTCTGTTGGCAGCTGGTGTGGTAATAGGCACAACTTTAGAAAGCTTCTGAAGATCTCCCTCCTTGATGAGTCTTCAGGTGTCTCTTGACCTGAAAATACCCCAATGGAACTTTTTCTAATAGGGTAATTCTACCACTTTATCTGCATCTTTTCCTTCAATTTTTGGGATAAACTCTTTAAAGAATTGCATACAGGGCATCTGTAGGTAAAACTTAGAAGCTAAATAGCATCAAAATGGCTTCTTGCTTCTGAATTCTGTCTTTCCTCCCTGCAGGTGGCTGGGAAGGATCTGCTACATTCAAGATGACTTTCTCAGCTGGAGGTGCAATCGAGTTTGGCCAGCGGATGCTGCAGGTGGCATCACAAGGTACAGGAGCCTGGCAGTATTGCCAGAGAGTTCAGTGGTTTCAGGAGGCCTTGCCTTCATTCCATAGCAAGGGTGGTTTCAGGTTGGATTCAAATTGATGCAAGTTTCAGGCTGTATCTGGAACCTGCTTGCTTTAAAAAATACATAATAGGTTAAAATACTTTTTTTTTGCATCCAGTGAACAACAGAGTTATTGGGATGGAGCTTGTTTTTCAGATAAGGACTCTAATTTTCTGAAGTTCTTGGCCTGCGTTTGACGGAGGCTCTATGTTTTGATGAGGTCAGCTTATCTTTACTTTTCCAGTCTCCAGAGGTGAAATACCCAATGGAGCTTATGGCTATTCCTGTATGCCGAATGGATCCTATACTTTTGCACCAGCTGCAGCTAATGGGGGCTATCCGTACCCCCCACCTCCTCCTGGTAAGTCTGGGAATTGAAGGTAGAGATTATTCTAGTTAGCAAGAGTTAAAATAGGTAAAAAGGAGAAGAAACGCTGGTTTTACACAATCAAATTGGATTTGCTTTTATTTGATCTGACGCTTTGTGCCGCTTTTGTTTCTGAGCTTAACTGTATTTTCCTCTGGCTTGTTTTGGCTGTGTGCTGTGACCCTCCCAAAGGAATAAAGTGTTTGCTGTGTTACTTCTTTCCTGACAGAGTTTTATCCTGGCCCTCCTGTGGTAGATGGAGACATGGGTTACATGCAGTTTCCACCTCCACCATACCCGGGGCCCATGGAACCCCCTGTGAGTGGGCCAGACTTGCCTACCACTCCCGCAGGTAAGAAGCATGTTCAGGTGAATTAGCTCACAAGGTTTTGTTGTCCATGAAATAGACACTGTTCCTTATCTGTTATCTCTTGGGGAACATAGAGTGAATGTAGAAACTCCACTTAGAGGTTAAAAATATTTAGGAGAGGGATTAAGGAGCTCCCCTAATGTCCAGCTCAGTCTGGAGGCCAGCCTGATTCTCTCCAGGGTAGATACCATTAGCAGATATTTTGCAGCTGTTTTTTTCTTGTTGAAACATGAAAAATACAGTTTATATTATCCTGTTGTGGTAATCTTGCTGGTGAGACATGTTTGTAGTCCATTTTAATTAGCAAATGGGGCTTTGGGGATACTCCACCTTCTCCCATTTCACTCTAACTTGATTACTTCTGTTTAAACAATATGAAACAGAGGAATAGATGATGGAGAGAAACTAGGGAAATATCAGTCTCATTTTCACTCATTTGTGGTTTATCAAAATGATTTCAAGTGTGGTCTTAAAAAGTTTGTGGGGGAGGAGGGAAGAGAGCTTTTTGTGGTTGGACACAGTCGTAGATCTCTTACAGGTAATGGTGTTTGTCTCTCCGGTTTGAGTAAACAACCAATCACTTATGAACTATTATTTGGGAAGTGGCACTGATCAAAATGGTTGTACAGGTTTTCTGTATTCTGCAGAAATAGATGACCTGGATTACCTTCATAAATCGCCTTTAAAGACTGAGTCTCTGAGCTGCTATAAACTTCTGCTGATTTTTGTTTTGTCTTGCATTTTTACTTCCAAGAAGGAGGTTTGTTAACTGCCTTTTTAAGAGGTATTGCCTGTATTCAGGCAAAACTGCTGTTAGCATTTATTTGTTGACTACAAGGCTACTCCCAGGTGACATTTCCAAATGAAATCTTGGTCTGCTTCATTTTGCACTTGAAAGTCCTGTGGCAACTGGAAGAGATAATGCTCAGTCATTGTGTTTGTTGTAGCTATTTTGCAGCTCAAGTGTTGGTCAAATAGTGCTTTGTTAGTAACACTGGCCAGGAATATGTGGAGTTTTTGTTTCAGTGTAGAAGTTCTGTGTGTGTCACTAAATCTGTAACTTCTCTTTCTGTGACAGCTGAAGCGAAGGCTGCCGAAGCCACTGCCAGTGCTTACTACAACCCAGTCAATCCACATAATGTCTACATGCCTCCAGTGAGTTCCTGTGTCATTTGCAGTGTGAGGCCAATATGCAGTTAGCTGTTCTTTTTCTCAGTGACACAGCAAAGTTTGTCTGAATTCATTTCATTGTTTTGGGCTTTTTTGGAGGGTGGTTGGGATTGCTTTTGTTTTTCTCAGTTATGAATTGATGTTCTTTTATTGTCTTTACTTCAGGACCAGCCACCCCCTCCTCCATACTTTCCACCAGAGGACAAGAAAAAACAATAAGCTAACACAGAACTTCTCCAAAACTCATTGCTTTCTTACTTCCCATTTTGGCAGAATCTTGGGGCATAGTCCATAGTACTGAGGAGCCTCCACCAAGGCGCGTAGTTTTCATGGACTTAGTGGTAGATACGTGCAGAGCAAGGGAAGGGATTTCGGCGGCCTGGGTTCGCTTGTAGAGCTCTGAGGGTTTGTTATTCTACTGCAGTATTCCCTTCTTCCTGTGCATCGCATTGCTAGAACAGGAGGTTCTTTCCATCTCTGTTTCCCTTATGTCTGTTTCCTTTTATTCTTAAATTATACCTCTTTTGAGTGAGCAGCTGCTCCAAACTGATGACTAAAGTGCCCATGACATGGAAACAAAGTTTGGGGTGGGGGTGTCTTGAATTTACCTTAGTATGCAGCCAAGAGCATATGTGGACATTCCTCTCAACTCAGAGTGTCATATCCATTTCCCCTCTGCTACTGAGAAAGAGTTTCAGACGGAATCTTTAGCATCTCAGAGGAAATGGATACCTATTGCATTTTTCAGATAACTATTAAACTTCCTTGGGTTCTTTACAATTGTAGCAGATTACCTGATAGCCCTCCAGATTTCCCTGCTGTGTGATGTGTGTGATGATGCTGACGAGCTTCCATTCTTAAGAAAACATAATATTCCTTACAGGGTTCATGAGTAGCTAACTAGTTACAGATCATATGGGAACACTAATTTTCTCATGTCTTTATTTATCCATTTAGATTCATGGGCTTGAGATCAAGTCCTGAATATTCTCTTTAATTTTTCTTTGATGTAATACACGTTACACATTTTGGCCAGTGAAGTATCTTACAGCTGTGATTTAACTGGTGAATTAATACCTAATGAGGAGAAAATAGTTTCTTCTGCCTTGGAAGGTCTTGAGAGAATACACAGACCATTGGGACAAGCTGTTGGGTACAGCTGGGCTGCTTTTTTGAATACTCTTTAGTGCTGTTAGCATTCCTGCATCAGCTTCAAAAATACTGCCTGGTAATGAACATGGGCTCAGTAGACTGCGGGTTCAGGCCTTTCCTTTCTGTAGCATTGATTCGTCAGTCTCATTAGCGATGACTCCAGTGTGCAGAACCTCTGCAAGGCTGATCAGAATCCAGGTTGTGAAACTTTGCATTATACAAAACTTTGTACAAACCAGACTTCACTGTGTTCTGACAGCTAAGAGAGAGAAAATCCTTCCCAGCAAGTGTGAAGAAAGACTGTGCGCTAGGGGAACTGCTGAGACCTGCTGCATGCAACCTGCTTGGAGAGAAAAAAAGGTCCACCCCTCATTTTGTTTGAGTCTAGTTGATTAAACAAATTGCTACTATCCATACACTGACTTTTCTAGAATTGCTATTGCAGTGATGTAAAGAAACGGTTATTTAAAAAAGAGGTTATTATTTTGGAAATGTTTAATTAATATATTGTGAAATGACTCTTGAATGCAGATTTGTTTTGCTGAGACTGTGAACTAAAGAGAAATTAGCTCAAAACTTAATGTGTTTGTGCACTTTTGTGTGAATGGGCAGATCTAATGATGATTTAGTAGCTTTGGATGGAGACAGGGAGAATTAAACAGCAAAATCACTCGGATTTTGTTCTTGGCTACTCATTGCTGACATTAGTCACTTGGTTTCTCTTGACTGGCTTTGTGAAATGAAAAATAAGATGTTAAAATCTTTTGTCAAACACCATTTTGCTATTCCTGTTGTAAACTGGTGAGGCAGCTGCTTAACACTTTACCCAGATGGGTGCAACGTGATAGAAGGAGTAGTTAAGAGATGCAGTGTAGTTATTTCCTCTAAAATGTTTCTTTAATTAGAAGCAATCAATAATTTAGTCTTTTTTAAGTGTGCTGAGGTGCCTGGGTAGTTCTGCTCTGTTAGGTCTCAACACTCTAAGGTGCTGTGGTCCACCTGGTAGCTCTCCTCCCTGGCAAAGTGGAGCAGTTGTTCCTCAGGCACCATGAAGCTCCTCCCCGGTGTGCTCTGGCAGCGCTGCAATAGCTGTTGCTCCTCAGAGTGAGCAGAATTAGGCCTGTCTGTATATTCTGGAGCAGGAAGTGTCCCACGTGAGGTCTAGTCTTGTGGTTTCCGAGATGAGGTAAGCCCCTCCAGTTTGCACTGACATTTGCCAAACAGAAGTTCAGGAGCTGCTTTACAGGTGACAATCAAACCTTGCCTGGCTTCATTCCTCTTCCCAGATGCCACTAGCAGCCTTAATTCTCTTGAACGGCCTGACCAGCATTTTCCAGGTACATGACTTTCCACTTTCACGTCCTCCCAGCATTTTAAGTCTGGTTGAGCTATTTGGATTTGGTTTTTGTAGCAAGAGGTGGGTGGAGAAGGAAAGCATGAAGAGATAAAATATTGCAGCCCAGTAGGAGCCTAATAAGTCCTGGTTTGTGAATTAGATGAGTTCAAATCAGGCTTCCTGAATCACATCAGTCAAACTGTAAGATGCTGCAGAAACCTCTCTGTGCTCTATTCTAGTTTAAAATGTCTCTCTCCCAGACGGATTTAAAATTCCCCTCCCAGACAGATGAACCTAGAAAACAGATTGCACGAAGTTTCCAGGCCCCTCACCCAGCGCCGCTCACTGTGGAGCTCATGCCAACAATCGCCACAAACTCTGGAAGTTTTTGAAAATCTTCCCTCAGCTGGGTTTCTTCTTGGAAGAAACATGGAGGTATCTGCTCTGGTGAAAACTTGGCTCAGGTTCAAGCTGAGTGTCTCTTCCACTAGTGTGGAGAAGTGGAAAGGTCTGCAGAGAGACCATGAAGTTTGGTGCCAGGAAAACGGAAAATATGTTGAAAGGCTGAGTCAGGCTGGAATAAATGAAATACTCCTTTCCTCAACGTGGGTACTAGTGAGCTAAATTAGCGACTTGAGCTGTGACCTTTTTATATTGGTTTGTTGGTGAATGTCCTGTTCTTCCAGGCTAGAGCTTGGCATGGTCTGTGGGGAGGTGAGAAGGAGCAAGCTTAGTTAAAGAGATTGATCATGGTGGTCTTGGTGTGTTTGGAAAGGTGCTGATGAGAAGTGAAGCATATTTTGGGAATGCTGAATCTGCGGGGCCAGAAGGCTGGGCAAGTCACCGAGTCAGCAAGGCTTATGCATGTATTAGGTTGAGTGGAGCAACACAATTCAGGAGGATGCAAATTTTGGCCAGGCAGATGCTGGTGAGAATCCCTGTCTTGGTTGTTAAAACCCCAAACCCCAAATTTAGCCTGGATTTTTAGCACTTGCTCCCATGTCCCTGATGGGAGCTGTACTCTTCTCTGCAAAGGGCTTAGAGCGGGTCAAAGGGTCAGCTGGTTGTGCTGCCAGCATAGAAGTTTTTAAATATTAAAGCAGAGAAGTGCAATTCAAAGTCTGCTTCTGCTCTGGAAAAGGGTGGGAGTAGGGCAGGAGGGAATGCTGTGCATTAATGTATCTCAACATCTGGTCCCTTCTTGCATGATTAATCAACTATGCAGCAGAAAGGCTGTCATGTGAGAGATGACTGCCATTAAATTCCAATATTTGGATGCTATTACACTATTAAAGAAAAAAAGGAATAGTTAATTTTGGATCCAGTTAATCTTTTGGCACAGACAGATGTTCTACCGCTGTGTGGTTTTGTCTCCCTGATGTAACTCCAGCTCTTTATTTGAGAAGTCCCTTGCTGCACCTTCTGCCTCCTTCCCCGCTCTGCACGTGCAGCTCTTTCCCCCTTCCACATGAGAGTGGTGCAATCCAGGCTATTTCTGAAGTGCTTTGAGATCTTATGCAAAAGCCTGTTACCACAGGAACTGCAGGTACTACTTACAGATTTCCTATGATCAGCCTTGAAATCTTGATGAAACCAGGAGAAGGTTTTTCCCCTGGAAGGATGAGATATGTGCATGCTTGCCCAGGATTGCCTCCAGCTGAAGGAAGGCTGAGCCTTCCTCTTCCACACCATTCTGCCCAGATTTTGCCTTGAGTGCTCATACTTCATGCAACCTATTTTCAAGAAAAAAATTGAAGCAAATCATTCTGATGCAGCTCTGCTCTGGAGCCAGGCTGAGAGAGCTGGACTGGTTCAGCCTGGAGAAGAGAAGGCTCCTTAAGGGGAGACCTTAGAGCAGCTCCAGTGCCTAAAGGGGCTACAGGAAAGCTGGAGAGGGGCTTTGGACAAGGAGAATGGTTTTAACCTGCCAGAGGGGAGACTGAGATGAGCTCTTAGGCAGAAGCTCTTCCCTGGGAGGGTGC
>WYDI02038888.1:0-60680 GCA_009867235.2 Psittacus erithacus | reverse complement strand
ATAGAATCCCTTCCTGTTACCTTTAACATCCCTAGACAAGTTTAATTCTAACTGGGCCTTAGCTTTCCTAACCTGGTGCCTAGCTTCCTGGACAACATCCCTATATTCTTCCCAGGCCGCCTGTCCTTGCTTCCACCTTTTATAAGCCTCTTTTTTCCTTCAAATTTTCCTTCAGCAGCTCCTTATCCATCCAAGGAGGTCTCCTGGCCCTCCTGCACTTCCTTCTAGCCTTGTTAGTATCTTCCCAACCCTGGGCTTTCTCAAATGTTTGAAAAGTATCTGAGATGATTCATACAACACTTGAGACATCCAAGTGTTGCTTGAATCAACAAATCACAGCAATCCTTCTATGTTGTCCTATGGGCCACGGTGTTGTCACAAAGTCAGCACATACTATCTCTTGCCCCTAATCTTGCTCCCCTAACACAATCTCCTAGTCTTGCAAAGGGATGCTGAAAAGAGAGAGCTATCGTTCTTTATTCTAATGACCACACCTAGAAAGCTCCTATGCTGGCTGCATATGTTTTGGGTTGCATTATTGATCTCATTTTTCTCTGTCCCTTCTAGAAGATGGGAAGGGTCTGGTGTGTCATGCTAAGCTCTCACCTGACCAACAGAAATCCAGTCAACAAACACCCCTCAAAGATATTCTTGTGAGGACTGAGAATGACTGTGCTGCAAGGTGTACAACAGTAGTAAGAGTCATGGGATATGTCTCATCTATTTACCTCTGATTGACAAGCCTGTCCTCTGACAGCTGTAGCTGTGCCATAGGAAGATGCTGTGTCCCCTGCCTTATCTCCAGCTACTCAGCACTACCCCTTTGCTCATGGCTACACTGGCCCCAGGGCTGCCTTGAGCTGCTCAGCTGATCACACTCCAGTTCCAGTTTGTCAGACTAAGTCCAGTTCAGCTATTGCAGGAAAGTAGTAAAGGCCATTTGAGATGCAAACACCACAGAACTGCAGCCAAATGTATGGCCAAGGTTACTGTTAAGCTGACCTCTGATTTGGTAATTTACCAGTTTATAACTAAGATTTCTGAACTGCAACGGCTGAATTTAACACAAAAAAATAATAACCCACAGCAGATGACTGCTGAGGGTGAATCAGGTCAGAGAAAAGGTTTACTAACCTCTCTCATCAGCAGGTTCGGTGCAGCTCCCCTGTGCAATTTGCTTCCCAGCACACACCACTTTCACTGCCACAACGACAACCTATTTTGCTCTTGGCTTAAGAGCTTCTCCTGTACAGTGCCTGCCACTGACCTAGAAACACAACTCTTCAGCCTACTACCCTCACCTTCTTTTTTCCCTGCTCGAATACTTATATAATTGTGCCGTGCGACACACATATCAGTCTGGTACTTTTGGGATTAATAACATTTTTAACCCAATGACACTGCATAATAAGTGAGAATCAAGGAATATAAATTCTTACTGCCACAGGGTTCTTTTAAAGAATGATTAATATCCACCTTACTATTTCTTAAATAGCCTTAACTGTATGCTATAACCACAGAACTTTTCCAGTTATGTAATAAATGACTAGCTGAAACTAGATTTGAGAAAAATATGCATATGCCTTTGCTAAAAGATATCTTAAAAGGTGCTTTCTTCCCCCTGTATCATCAAACTCTTTTTTCCAAATTAAATCACATGAAACACCCACCTTACAGAGGTGGGTGTTTCATGTGAGACACAGAAATCCATTATCTTATCCTACTGATGCCATTATTTCCAATAAAAAGTAATTATGAGGGTATTGAGTTTCCTCCCTATTTCTCAAAACCACACTACAAACTTTCAGATCGGTGAGCTGCAATTTCCCAGTTCATACTAATTAACTTGAGTCATTTTGCAGTATGGTACATTTAATCAAGTGGGTTTATATTAAAATCTTAAAATTTGCATTGATACAATTCAGAGTAGGTGAGGGAGGACATTTAGTAATACATTTAACAGTGAATGCACTTCTTGCAGGTTTTGGGAGAATGGTGCCCAGGGAATTGGGTTACCAGGCTGCTGATAGCTGAACCCACCTTACACTCTCCTGCAGTGCCCTCCCGCTGTGCTTGCTCCCAGTCCCTGTGCAAGGCTCTTGGAGCCAGATGTATTGTGTCACAGCAGATGTCAGCAGCATATGGGAGAAGGAAGGAGAAAATGATGATCTAAAACCGGGAAGAGTGAGTGAACAGATTTGACGCTAAAGTGTCGCAACATGTCTGTTGTAAGGCTCTGTCCTCAGATACTACTAATAAAAAAAGACTGTGCTAAAAAAAGGATCTAGAGTCTTTCAGCAGCAATTAAACCTGGCATTCATTGGACTTGTTCAGAGAATCTCAGCTTTGCTTCCCCTTCTGATGTAGCCCTGCCCTGAATTCGATCCTTGCTGTTTAAGACTTGCCTCTCCGGGTAACTGCAAAGCTTCTACAGCACTCCACAAGTCTGGGTCTCAAGTTTTGAGTGATAATGAAAGCCGCGTGGCTTTCTTCTTATTGAAATATCCCATTTCCCAAGCAATTAAATGTTGTTTATATATCAAATGATGTGCAAGGGTTGAGATTGTCAGGCTTGATGCTACCTGAATCTTGCACAAGATGCATCCCCGGTTAGTTCATTCCACTGTAACTGCCATCTATTTATTTAAATTTCCAATCTGTTCTCTCTTCAGGGGATAATACAGTGCCTGGCAAAGAAGCAGCCTCTCAATTTTTCAAATTATATTTTTTAAAATGGAAAGTCACATGAATAACTTCCCTGTGCTCACACAGAAACACTGTATTTTAAAAGGAGGTAAATTCCAGGGTATTGTACATAACATGCAGATATTTATGTCTCCTTTGCTCAAAATATTTAAAAAACAGATATTCAAATATAATGAGATGTCTTTGTTAGATGGTGAAACTATATAGCTACCTGCAGCAAATAAGACAGATGTAGCATTTTAAAGGAGCTTATTTGCAATAAGTGATTTCTGAAGATGATACCATTCGGTACAGATATGCTTGAATTAAGAAAACCATAATGTTCAAAATTCTGCTTTGAAACGCAAATGTCATAAGCAAGCAGATTAAAATGTTTTGTTTCAATGCACCTGACAGAGCAGCGTTCCACTTAATGATAAAAGGTTTAGAGTATCTCCAGTTGTGTGATGTTCTGGGCACCACATTACTCAACCGTTTATAAAGCACCCAGGAAAACAGATGTCAGAGTATGCAAATTTGATCCTAAATACCTACTGGCACATCTCACTGTGCAGTAATAACACATCTGATTTAATACTGCAGAATTAAAATCTCAAAGACACACACCAAACAAAATGCTGCAATGAACCAGAAGACAAGAAGGTAGCAGTTTTGTAATTAATAACAGAAGAAACAATATTCTGCTGTTTTGCCAGAACAAGAACTTAGGGTCTATTCTCAAAGGCTGTTTAAGGGGGCAGTTCTCATTTACAGTTCACCGTAAAAGACTTTCATTTCCCAGAATTCACATCTATTAATTTATTGAGATATTTCCTCAAAGAAATACAGATTTTAACCTAAGGCAGGAGTTGTCAGAAAGGAGGCCATACATTAGCCTGAGTTATGCTTAGCTGTTATCTTATTCCATGGCAATAGTTGATGAAACTATTTGCAATGGCATGACACATTATGGAATATTTGGATCAAAATGCAGATTTGAAGACTACCTTTTGAAAAGATGAAATTTTACCACTTTAAATAAATGGGGCCTATTTTTTATTTTGTGTTTTCCTTTCAAATCTGCTTTCATGGTTTGGAAAGTTAAAAAATAAAAAATCCAAACAAAAATAACTTGTGCAAAATTTTTGCTTTCCCAACAAACCTGCAAAACTAAAATGTGTGGTACAGACCTAAAACTGACCTGTATAGCCCTGGTATGAGAAGGAGCTCATGTTCTTTCCCATGTTACCTATCTAGTCTGAATGCTGGAGTTCATTTAATTCTGACAACCCAGGCTCAGGTCCCTTCCACCTTCTTTGTGCTTGACTCATGAAGAATGGAACTCTCTCATGGCAATGCACGAAACAAATTTAAATCAAGTATTTTGTGACAAGCCACCTTTTCATTGCAGGAAATTTCCTCTTTTATGAACTGTGACCTTGACTTCTCTTGGCTCTGGCTGGAACCAGCAGAGAACATCACTAGTAAATTATCAATGCTGAGCAGCTCAAAATGTGTTTAATCAATAAGAGTTAACAGTGTAGACCTATATTTTTAGAGCTATGGGTTCAAATCCATGAGACCTAAACCCAAGATAGTGGCAATATGCACTGCCACATAGTGAAAGGTGCCAGTAACAAATCACAATGGGTGGTTAAGGAGAGGTAAAACAGCACAGGCACTTAGAGAAAAGTGTATACACTCGTGGCTAACAACATGAAAGGTGCAAGCAAAAATATCCATGCTGCCAACAAGGAAAAGTTATGAAGGATTTCATTTGTTGGACCTTAACTGAGAAAACCAGGCAAAGGCAAAGGAGGCAAAGGCAAAGGGAACAGTAAAGGAAAATACCCATACATCAGCACTGTCTACCACTGTCTAAAATGGAAAGTGGTGAAAAATTGCACTGGTACACAGTTTGATGGGTTTCCCTTATTCCTTCATAAATCAGGTATTCAAACCAAGTTCTCTGTAGATATGAAAGATCTGGAACACTCCACAGAGAGCAGGGAATCAAGAGCAAGTCGTAAACCTTCATGCTTTTTTAGCTATGCAAGGCCTCATATGCAGTGAGCTTCCAGGCCCAGTCACCAGGCAGTGCCTTGGGAGAAACCAGTTCTCTTTTAACATGAAACACCATACCAGGAGAGTCTATCTGGCTGAAATTTTATAATGAACTTTTGTTTCCAACAGGCATAAAAGATCCTCTATACTCTCCCACCCCCTCTTCTTTATGGCAGTTACTGCTGTAGCAGGTGAATTCCACGCACGAGAGGAATAGGAATATGCTGACAACACTGGGGCGAGAATTTCCAGCCAAGTCTGGTACATAGACTCAATGATTTCTTTTAGTCTTATGCTGCAGTTTACAGCAGGTAAAAAAAAATAGTGTCACCTCTGCTATACACTCAATAAATATCTAGACCACAACAGGGGACTGGCTGATGAGCCTAGCTCATCTCTGCTCACCGTCAGATTTCCTTGCTGTCAGGAATTTCCAAGGTTATCTTGACAACAAAAGTTGCTTGGATTCAGACCAAGTTGTCTACATCTGTGATTGCAAAGCAGTGTCTTGGGATGACAGATGTTTGGCTATTTTGACTTGTTTTTCAGTTAGTGTTGCTCAGTGAACTTCTGGAGGCTCTGCAGGAGCTGAAAACTGCACACTAGGCACCTGGCACTCTGTCTCATGAGCTGGCAACAGAGCTCAGGAGCCTTTTGAAGTGGGTACCATGGAGAGGTTATAACTTTCCTTAAGAAAACTGCAAAGCTCAAACCCCAATCTTTTGAGGTAAATCCTGCCAAAAACAGATATATTTTGACCCCTCTCTTCTTTATGATGAATCTACCAAGCTTTTGCAGCAATGCAAATCTGGTGATATCCAGAGACCTGAGATTTTGACCCCAAGTTTTATATATATGTGTGTGCGTGTAGAAATACGTGTTTTCTGTGTGCTTCACTGAAGTCCATATTTGAATTGCGAATCCATGATGACACAAACTGCTCTTTGCCAGAGTTAAAGAAGTTTCTTTACTGTTGTTTTACTTCTGTTCTTAGGATGTCACAAAGGGCTTATGAGGTGAATTCATGTTGCCCAAGGGAAGCCATAATGTTCTGCCTCACTGCCTTATAGATACTGGCTATAATGCCATCGGAAAAGTAAAGCAGACCAGTATAATGACTGAACCCCTCCTCTGCTCTCTACCTTCCCTAGTACAGGATACAGTTCCTGACTGGTGAGAACAGAGGGCACTTCTTTGCACTCTCCATGCCCAACAGTCTGTAGAGATGCAGAGCTGGTGCCATTAATCTTGATACAAGGCAATTGCTAATTAGTGAAGTTTTTCAAATTGCAGTATCATTTTTTGCTGGATTTTAATTATTTTTTTACCAATTAAAATAAACTTACCATTTTGCTTTCTTAATTTCTTACGTTTAGTTCTGTATGTTTCTGGAAGTTTATCTTTATTTCCAGAGAAATAGCCATGTACGTGGTGTTGGTCTATACTGTGCAAAAAATATTTCTATATTAAACTTGCGCCTACTCACCAAGCTCTCATCAAATGTCCCTCAGGAGAACCAAAGATCTAAATGCTTGGAATAAGTTTTAATTAAGTATAGAAACTTCCCAGAATGAAAAGAATAATCTTTCTAAATACAGAAATCTTAAACATCTTGCAAACCCCCACACTGAGTTGCCCCAAGCAATGGCTAGCCATACGGAAGAAATTGTCCAGACTTCTTGCATTTTCTGTCTTCGTTCAGGAAACCTCTAGGCCTTACTACATAAGGGAAAACTTCTCTATAAAAGATTAACTCCTAAAATATTCAACTGAAAACAGATTCAGGGAACAGATGGATCTAATACTCTCTATTGTATTGTATAATGTCTAGAGAAGCTGGACTGGAAGCTAGGTAAGAATTAAATATTCTTATATTTGAGCCTCTTTCCTCTTTTTCTTCTGTTTTATCAATCTATCGCAGTTATTTTACCAATATCCCAGTTATTTCATGAATTATTTAACAGTGTATGCGGTGACAATATCTGTTATACAAGCTAATAACAGACTGAGGTAACAGTGACAACTAACAGCGACCAGTGCAATACTCAGAAACAGTAGGGTGCATCTTTGCTCCATGCTTCAAGGATGCAGCACTTCATGCTGCCCATCTCCAGCTTCCCAATCATGTTTCATAGTTAGAACAGAGGCCAGTGTGTTGACAGCTAGATAGCCTAACTCTAATCTGGATAATTCTGAAACAGTGGCAAGAATCACAGTTTCTTGTGACCTGGCACACACTAAAGTAACGTGCTTGGCCAGCACATAGATAAAAAATGCCAAACCCAATTGCTAAACACTTAATGAAAACAAACAAAACTCTATGGGCTATAAGGAGTTGTTTCCTTGATCTTTAATTTCTTTACCATGAACAATGTTATTTTTTTGCTTCTTACTTTCTGTGTTAACTATTAAAGTCAGGAATCCTCTAGCTGCACCCTTAAAAATATTAACTTGCTAAGTGTACCTAGAAAAAAAACAAGCAAGCAAGCAAACAAACACATACCAAAACAAGACACTATCTTGCACAAGAAATTCCAGCCCTAAAGAGGGAATGAAAGAATGGATGGTGTGTGTCAGAGATAAGTTGCAAACTCTGCCTCTGATAGGGACATCAAAATGCAGCTCATGAGGGCAATTTAAATGCCAGAAATTGGCACAGCCATGTGCATGTGATGTGGTAACGTATCAGCCAAGGCACAAAGACATTTTAAGAATGAGGCCTTTAATATGAAGGATGTTTGTAACAGGTTGTCTTATCATGAGGGTATGCCCAAGTTATATGATGAGAGCAACTGAACAGAAAAAAACCCTCCTGCAGTATTCTGAAGTTTGTGTTATAGTTGCTAAAGCACAGATAGATGACAAACATTATACATTTCTAGCAGGTGGGTGAGCACCATTACTGTTGGCATAAAAATGGCAGAAGAAGGAGGGAAATCTAACAGGGCAAGTAATGAAATACATCAGAGAGAAATCAGCTCTCCTGCTCTGACTTCTGAGTGGCTCCTGCTCTTAAGGAATAATACACTGAAAAGTATCAAATGCTGCTTACCTTTCAATTTTTCAGCCAGCAAAGCAGCTTCATGTTCAGAATAATGCATTATTGCTGGAGGTGAAGGAGGGCGCAGTCTGTCTTCTTCCATTTTGCGTCTGTGGCGTTCTTCTCTGGCCAGCATTCTTTGTTTGCATTCCCATTCATAAAAGTCATCTCTTGCCTGAGCAAAATCAACATGAAGGCGACCTGAATCCTTTTTGTCTGTGCTAGATCCTAACCTCATGCGGTAACCTGAAATTAACAAGCAGAACTAACTGTTGCAAGACTTCTTTGCTTTTTTCTTTTCCTCCTCACGTGCAGCTAAGTAAAAATATACATTAACAGATTCTCAGATATTTACACAGGATCTATTGATACTTGTTTTCACAGGCAGATGAACACTCATCCACTCCTTTTTCCTCGCAATTCTCTACATCACCTGTCAACACAGAGGATGAGCGGAATAGTCAACCCAAAGTTACAGAATCTATACTTTTGTTTAGAAGTAAATGTATTTTTTCTACTTGATACTCCCAACCTTTAAAGTGCAAAGGCCAGGTAAAAAAAACCAACTATTAAACAAGGATCTGGTTTCATGTGAATATAGAGTCCTTCTTCACCTGATCTTATTAAGATCAGACACAGTTTAGTACTTTTCTCCAACCTGCCACAGGGATTGGAAGTAAGAGGAAAGGCTGACTTTTATAAAAATCATGACTACAGATGAATGAGGAAGTTGTGCTACATAAATTCCTGCGCCACAAAGAGGGAAATAATCTGGTAGCAAATATAAACCATTTACAAATGAACTGAGTTTAGCATTCTTTAAAGTTATTTTTAATGTACTGATGAATTTAGAAGACATTTGCAAGGCCCCTTTCAGAATAAATAATGAAACCTGCTGTGCCTTATCTTTAGCCATGTTCCACATATCAATAATTTGGTCAATGTATAATATGCCAAAGGTGAAGGCTCTAAGGGGCTACACAGCAGTACAACAGGGACCTGCTCTGAACTAAAACTTTTGACTTTTAAAAGAGGACAAACCATGCCAAAGCTATAGAAGGAGCTTTTTGTGACCATACTGTGGAAGCACATATGCTGGACAGCTATCTTTTGCCAAGTTTTATTCCAAAAGGTGAAACATACTCTCATTTTCCCTAACTTTAAAAATGCCAATTCAGAGAAAGTCTGAGAAAACGCTATGTAGAAAACTGCAAACAGACCCTTCAGATGTTTGTAAAATTAATCACTGCACAGGGCTAGCTCTAATTTCTCAAAGCCAGCCCACTGCATTAGATTCAGAAGCAGAGCAGCACAGCAGAGACTTCTCAAGTCATGGGATGATGCGGTGATGAATTCTGTGATGAGCTGGCATGTAAGAGGCTCCTCAGAAACACACATTACTACAATCACTGTGTAGTAACTCCAGGGACAGGAAACTCCTGCTCAAAATGGCAGGAAAAATAGTGTTACCTTCTTTTGAACAGCAATCTGAGAGAACCAACCTTTCAGTCTTTTGGCTTTCCTGTGGTTTGAAGAGCTTCAGCACCTAACTACCACAATTAAAACTCAGTTTTGAACTCTCTCCAGGGACAGCAAAGTTAAGACTTGTGTAGTAGATTAGGACTATCTTTGTAAAACATGCATATCTAGGCATACTCTGTTTATTTTACTGCTGGAAAACATCCTGTTGTGTGAATACAAGGGACTGTCTGTACTTCAGCATATATGAGAGAACAACTTCAGACATGGAATATTTATGCATGTAGTGTTCCTTCCAAAAAACCACGATGTGAGTATCTTCTGATTTGACATTTTCCTTTCAAAGATCTTGTGGAGTTCTCATCTAAGTAGCCTGTTAATGAGGAAGAGGTATGACCTTCATTTTCCAGCAAAAAGCCCAAACCCACGTGAAAAACTCGACCTAAGGATTTAAGAGGTCCTTCAAAGCCAGAAGGCATCAAAAACTGCAATGGAACCTACGAAATCTGGTCTCCAACGCTCACAAGCTTAGGATGAAGTAGACTGAATATTGCAATAGGGGCAAATATTGTCTGTTATGTTAAAGCCCCCTTTATTTTACTCTGCTTTCTTTTGCTTGGAAGCGTAAACACTGCTCTTCCCCCCAGAAGGCTGTTTGTGGTCATATACTTAGCTCAAGTCACAAGGTGTTGAAAGGAAGAGTTACAGATACACCGTATTTAGTGAGACATAACAGAAGAGTGTGGGTGACCTTTCAAAACTGGGCCCTAAACTAATGAGGAGCAATTATGTTTTATCCACAGAGGTGTAGGCATGAAGGGGTCATCCAAAAGGGGTCAGTAGTACAGCTACCATGATAACAGACATTGAAGGGTGACAAATGTTACCTCCCTCCCTGCCAGTCTGACTCATCAGCTGCATTCCTCAAACAGTGATTGCTCTGTGCCAAACCAGCATTATCAGCAAAGTGAAAGGACACTGCAAGGTGCCAGGTCTCATGAACCTAAAATTAGATCTCCCAGCTGGGCTGTACTTTCCAGGAAGACACAATCTCTCTTCCTCTCCCCAGCTCTTTAGCCTCTGTTGGCAGGAGCATGCTGGCATGGACACAGCAAGGAACACTGCAGGATGCAAGACTCTTGTGGACCACAAAGATCCACTTCATCTGAAAAAAGAACTAATGAAATGGGCAGTGCATCTACAGGTTGTGTGTGCACCAGCAAAGTTTTTTCAAAGTGGCCCTCATCTTTGAAGTAAACGGAAATAATGGAAAGAAACCCAACAATGAACAGCATAAACTGCAGTTCAAAACCCAACACCCTGTGTAGCACTGGACAAATGGTTCCCTTTAGCTAACCAGTTTAAGTGACTCCAAATTAACAGATTCTTAAAATTGCCCATGAATGATACTGAAAAAATCTTACTGCTTGTTTAACTCTAAAAGCTGAAGGTGGTCAGCCAAACAGGGAGTTTCCACCAGCAAAGAAACCTAGAATAACTTGGGTCAGAAAGGACCTTGGTCATCACATAGTTCAGTCTCCCCTCCCAGAGCAGGATCAACTTCAAAGTCAGATCAGGTTGCTCAGGGATTGGCATCTTTCCCTTAACAAAAGCATAGGGACAATGGCCTGGCTAGTGAACAGCAGACTACTCAATGGGTTGGTGGTCAGGAAGATGCCAGGCAACTTTGAGCTGTGGGGCAGCTGGGAGGCTTGCTCTTTTCCAATACCATGTCTCCTTACTGATGTTTGAGGGTATTGAAATGTACAAGAGAACCACCTGCCATTGCCTCCGCTTCATGCACGAGCAATGAACTGCCCTCACAGACCCTTTTCCACATCTCTTTGCTCAGGACTGCAGCTAGCATGAACTGTGTGCCTGGCTTGTCCTTTTTAATTTCAGTTTTGCACACAATGGCAGAGGAAAAGACTTTGGGAACTTGCCAAGATATTCACTTTAAAGGAGCAGCAACAGGAAAAAAAATCAAACAGTATTTCCATTATCACAAGTCTAGTCAAAACTCTGTGGCTTGACTTACCTTTGAGTGTTGCTAGACTGGGGACCGGTCAATACTTGCTCTCTAAAAGGGGATCTAGATCAGAATGTTGATGATGATCAGCAAGAACAAAATAAAACAAGTACATGGTACTAAATGCAAAACCATAGGGGAAAATACCAGCACAGGAAAAATGCATACACAGGCTTTTGGGGTATAAATGGGTCTGTCTCAAGCCACTTGTTTGTTCCCTATTTTCAAGTCCAGGGCCATCAATATTTCCAGGAGATACTGAATTGTCATCCACAGGAGTAAAGTACATACCATTTGGACAAAGAGCTCTTTGGTGCTGGTATGTCAATTTCAGAAAGTCTTTTCCTCTGGAGATCAAAACTTTACTTTCAGGGCTAAGTGAAATCTGCCCTTCCTTAAGTCAAATTTTTTATCATAGTCTTCTACCCACGTCCCAGTATCCTTTTCATACAAGTTTACTTGAGCATTGAAAAAATCAGTGATTAAACCACTTGGTGAATTTTGTAATCACTTGCACTATTCTGATGATAAGCACAGGATAAATGCAAGGTTTGATGAGATTAGATGGGGTAGACAGATAAAACTGATTAGGTAGACAAAATTATCATTATATTACAGATATCAAAGGCAGGACTTTGCCCTAATATATCGTGCATACTGTATTAACCATATTCTGTTTATACATCTTGTCTTTTACAGGGAAAAAAGAATGCTTTAACAATATGCTTTAGCCCCACCACTTCAGAATACATTATGGCTGAGAATGGAATGAAGACTGATCAAAACCACCCAGTATTTCAGTACAAATAAAACATGCCCCTGCCTAGTGTCAGATCTCTCTGCTCTGTAGGGGTGCGGGACAGTCAGTTTCATCTGCAGAGTTCAGCGTTGGTGGTAAAAAGATGTGAAACTTGGCTGCAGCGTGCCCCTGCTTTTCTTCCTTCTATCAGCTCCACTGGTCAGAGATACTAAGTATAACACCCTAGAAGAAAGAGACGGTGCGGAGGAAAAGGCAGATGGGGAGGGAAGCTGCAGAGCAGATGGTAAGAAGCAGCATAGAGAACAGTGCAACTGTGATGAAAGGAAATGGAAGAAGGAAGGATAGATCAAGAACTTGAAAATTAACTGCAGAAAATTCAGGATGAGGAAGGATGAGAAAGGTAATCTGCCACCTCCATTTCTGCTCATTTCCTTTATTCTGAATGCACACTCTAGTGTGTTATGAATCAGGACAGATGGCAGCACAGGGAATTTCCTACCTCTAATCATCAAATCTGGTCCTCCAGGATTTAAGGCATATAAAACTAAAATAAAACTTGACTCGGAGTGAAGCAAAGTCAACTGCCAAGAAGCAGGAAACTGATCTAGAGGGACAGTGGCCCTGGCTCAGGGTAGCAGCCTGTAGGTTTCAGAGCTTTTCCTTGCTCTCTTTTTTGCCACTGTTTTGTTTATCATTACAGTAATACCAGCTCCTACTTAATCTGGTGTGTCCCTCTTCATCTCATCTGGAGATGGGGCTCCTTAAACACAAGTTAGAAGCTGGGAAATATGCTGCTGCTTCTTACTACTGCAATTCCTGTAATCTGTCCCAATGGACTACAGTGTTACGGAAGTAATGTGAATAAACAAATGAAGGATGGGAACTGGGAAGAGAGAATGAGGAGGGAAGAAGAAATGAAAGGAAAATAAAGAAAAGTAAAAAAAAAAAAAACAAACAGGGTAGAATGAAGATCTAGGAGAAACCCGAAAATACAGCAATATTTCAAAGAACTTTTTATATAGACCTCATAAAACTCACAATTTTCTGTAGCTCTTCAAAGAGATATTTAAAGCAAGCACTCAAATTAGAAAAAAAAGCCTTACAAACCCAAACCCAAAAACCTTTGTGGAACAAAGAAGCTAGGTTTTTCCTGACCACATATTTCAGTTCAGATGTTTTCTTTTCTTTCTTTCCTTCATTTTAGAATGTAGTTGATCGTGATTTGAGAGGCCACTTGTTTCTAGCTGTGTAAGCTTCCTACGTACACCTGCAGGACACTGAGGTTACATCCTTACTGCTAGACAGAAGATGGTCAGGGCGGAAGCACAAACAAGGATTTTCTAAGCATCAGCTGCCTCCCAAGCTCCATTTTGGATGGTTCCAGTGGATCCCTTCAAGTTCACTCTAAACAGGGTGGGTGGCTGTAAGCCAGTCTTTGTCTTGGCCAGGGAGCAGTTCCTGGCCCTTGTTTATGTAAGAATATCTCTCATGTGGGGTGAAAGTGTTACACTACTCTTGTGGGGCAGAACAACATTTGTGGGTCTTCCCAGGATTCAGAAAGAGAGATGAACTAGCCTGGGAAGACGATGGGATCCAGCTCAGAAAGGTGAAGAAGGGCTCATCTAGGAAGCCAATACTCACATGAAGGAACCTGTAACCTGTAAGAGGACACTGACAGCCACACAAGCCTGATAAGTGAATTTTTTTTTATCTTTCTTCTTCTTTCTTTTTTTTAATTTTTTCCTTGTGAGTTAGACTTTTTTTTTTTTTGTGGTGTTTTTTGTTTGTTTGGCGTTTTTTTGGTTTGGTTTGGTTTGGTTTGGTTTTGTTTTGTCTGTTCCTTTGTCGGAAAATAAAACAGATTCTGAAATTTTATGATTGAGTTTCTGCGGCACTCACTGTCCTGGGAGGAAACAAACATAGCCTAAACATGAGGCTCAGAATCTAACCCTTGCAGCAGCGGAATACGTGCATGCGTACAGGCAGACTTTATTCAGACTGCACTGCAAATCTATAAAAATATGCCAATGAAATTGCCAGCCTATCACAGAAATTGGCACTGGAAAACAGCAGTGTTCCTGGCCTACTGCCCTCCTCTTTCCACAATCTGTGTGCAAAACTATACAAACCTGCGTAAATCGAAAATAAGATTGTTCTGTAGTGAATGTCAGTATCTGCTGCAGTGTCACGAGATGGCAGGATTTTGCTCCCAGGTAAGCAACATAGAAAACCACACGTCTTGGCAGACATAGAGAAATACAGAATTGCCCCTTGCCACTCCAAGCTACAGCCACTGAGCTCAAGAAAGACTTGCAGAGATAAAAGCTAAGAAAATGAGCAAACATTAGCATCACAAAATACAAATGAGAAGCAAGGAAAATCCATTAAAGAATGTGAAGTACCAGAAAGGTAAATGGCTTTATCAACCATGAACTCCTCTGCAAAACGAATGTGACAAAAATTCTTCTTGCTTTTCCGAATTGCAGTTATATCTCCACACTGCTCAAAGACTTCCTGAATAATTTCCTCCGTTGCGTTTTCTGGTAATCCTCCAACAAACACTGTTTTACACCCAGGAGGTCTCTCTCTTGTTGAAGGTGGTGGAAGATCTAAGTCAAAACAGAAATCATATTGGAATACAAAATTTGTCTTTTGATCCATTGGCTCTATTCATTCCCCTAATCAGTTCTGGGCAGCGACATTTATTTGACATAGCATGCAGGCAGGAGAGTGGAAGAAGCAAAATAACTGACTATTGCAGAGATTGTCCAGAATTGATTACTTGAATTTAAACCTTTTCAAACTTTAGGTGGCATTTTGGAGATCAATTCCTGCCACTCTGGGCTGTTCTCCACAACAAGGGCTAAAATGATCCTTCCTTTCCCTGCACTGCCACAGGAAAAATAGAAAATATTCAGTTTCAAAGCAGGGGAGCTTTTGATTTGACTCCGAGCACAGATCTCAAGCACTGGTGCAGTACATTCAAAGCCTGAACTTAGAGAAGATGTGGATGTTGTGGCCAGGTTGGATGTGGCTTCGAGTAACCTGGTCTAGTGGAAGGTGTCTCTGTCCACGGCAGGGGGGGCTGGAACTGGATGACCTTTAAGGTCCCTTGCAATCCAAACCATTCTGTTATTCTGCGATTCTGTCTTTGGTTTCCAACCATCACTTGCCACACTCATCAAGTGTGTGGGCCCCCTGCAAGCAAGCCCATGCTGGGTAAATCCTGGGCACTTTGGCTGGACACTTTTCCCTGTTCTTAGCATAATTTCATTTCTGTCTCAGAGTACAGGAGCACAGCAAGCAGAAAAACAAAGTGGGAAACACAATGAAGTGACAGCATGATGAAAATGCTCTGTTGGTTATCTGTTTTGTCTTGTTGCCAGATAATGGAGCGGATGCCAGCACACAGGAAGAATAACCTCACTGTTTACAAGTGCTCATGAGGTGGAGTGGCAAGAAACGTTATTTTTATGTGTATATGTAGAGAAAATAAATGCAAACTTAAATCAGAAAGCTATTAAATTTTGAAGGCTGTATAAAAAATAGATTCTGTCATAGCACTTCAACTTGTTTATATGTATGTTGATGACTAGAGTATTCCACTAAAAGTAACTTTCTAAGAAGGAATATGATTGATATGACTGTTTTTCGGCCCTTTAACACAGTAAATAGGGTTAAAAACCTTAAAACATACATATACACATATATACATATTCGCACACACAGCCAGTTCAATTAAAGCATGATCTGGGTACACTGCAAATCCAGAATAGCAGATTATTTGCTTAATTTTCTCTTTTGTCTTCACAGTGATAGTGAAAGTGCTGGTCTGATGTCCCTGAAACTAAACTTCTGGGGCTAACACGCACAAAATTAGGCTTTGTGCCTGAGCAGGTGGCTCAGCAGGAATAGCCTTCCTTTACACAAAGTCCCAGAAGGGGCAAAAGGAAGCCTGGTCTTGCTTTCAGAGAGCAGAAGAAACTTATCTGCCAAGCTGCTCCCCTAAAATGGCAAGACAGTAGCCGTAGACTCTCTTTCCCTCCACCTCTTCCAGGGAGGGACCACAGCTAGCCAGCATTGGGGTGCAAGGTGCTGTGTTGGGGAACATGAGCTCATATTGGCTCTTCTCACTGCGGGCATGTGAAGGGGAGTCCACAGTGAGAAAGGAGATGATAAGCATTATATAACTGTTATATTTTGTGACATTCTGATCTACAGGAAAGACTGATTTCTACTATGAAAAGCTAGATCTTCAGGCTTTGCTTGCTTTGTTTATGTAATTATTTTTCTTTGTTGTACAAACTACGTAGGTTTCTTTAACATGACCTTACAGAGATGAGTAAGTATGGTAATACCATACCACGCTTTGCACACGGAGTAGACCTTAAAAGGAAACACCATACTTGCCTACACTCTATTAAAAAAGCGTATTTTTATTAGATATAAAATATTTCATGCAATGCATTTAAGAAAATGTCATTCTTTCATCCGATCGACTTACTTGGGTTTGGAGGGAAGAGAGTGCAACTTTTGCAGTGAATTATTTCTTTGACTACAGGCACATCTGTTGGTGGTGGTGGCGGCACTAACCCAATGCCTGGTATCATTGGGTTAATCGGAGTGATTCCAGTCATCATGCTAAGGCTTGGATCAAAGCCTGGTACGCAGATCGAATCTGTAAATATATAACATAAAATCCTGGCTTATAAATCTTGAAACTACTTGTTAACATTTTCTTGCACAGACAGTTTCGCTTTAGGCTTTCTTTTTTAAACCAGCATCAAAAAAAAAAAAAAGGAAAAAGAAAAATGGAAAAGTCAGAGAAATAAGGGAGGAGAAAAGGAGAGGCAGGTGCATTTTTAATGAAAAAAACCCAACTACATATAAAGAAGGGAAAGTTACATAATTTGAAATACTAATATGACTGAGTAAAACACAGCACATTAAAGTGCAAAGCCACGCACCATGAATATCTGTTATTATCTGGAATGTAATTTTCTGTTTCATAATGCTACCATGGTGTTTACATCATCACCTTCTGATCACAGTGTATAAAGAATTTAATTTAACATTGATATGCCCTCCTCATCTAATTATCAGACAAATTTATCACAACATAGCTTTCTCACAAAAGTGATCTTGATTTATGAACAGTACAGAGAAAGATCTGTTTCTGGCTGTTTTATAGTAGTGTAGTTAGCCAAGACTTGTAACCATTTTACCCTGGAATATAAAGTTTCAGCTGAATAGACTGGGGACTTTTTGAACCTTGGAATTAATTCCTTCTTGTCCTGTTATTTAATCGGATTAGTAGATTCTCCTCCACACATGTATTATTAAAATATAGCACTACAGCGCTATAAAGTAAAATGCACATTTGGCAAATGCTGCTCTTTCTCCTTCCTGATCTCTTTGCCAAGACTTCCATACGTATTATTTAAAGCTGAAAAATTTACTAGGGAGCACCAGTGCTCTAACACCAAGAATTGTAATAAGCAGATGTTTCAGATGAACTGGGAGCCAACTTCTGAAAATTGCTTCTGCTAAAAACAAGGCTTTTGGTTTCTTGAGGCATAATGAATAAAATATTTTGAGAGACCAATTTCTTTGTTGGCATAACACTGCTGCTATTTGGTATCATCAATTATTTAAAAGAAGAGCTACTTTGGTGTTCTACAGGTTTTCTGCTGAGTTTTCTGGCTAGCAACTGGAAAGCATTTAATGATACATGTAAACGCGGGGTTTGGTAGCTTGCGAGCATGTTTATTTTGAAGAAGCAAAAAGGAAAAAACTTCTTTTCTAGGATTATATATATATACACATATATATATGTATAAATAAAATTTGAGTTACATCAGTTGCATGGCAGCATTTGGGTGACATGGTTTAGTGTGAGGTGTCCCTGCCCATGGCAGGGGGGTTAGAACTAGATGATCTTAAGGTCCTTTCAAACCCTAACTATTCTATGATTCTATTATTCTATGACCAATGTGACCAGAGAGGCATGTTCCTTTGTTCTAAATCTGCTGCTGAGAACCTATTTGACCCTGGGTCAGTCCACTGACCTTTCCTCCCTTCTGCATCTGCAAAACAGGTGCAATAATAGTCACTTACTGGCAAGGACCAGCTGACATTTTTATAGCACTTTGCAGGTGTAAAGCACTCTGCGGGGGCTGAAAATTAGCATTATTATTCCTGTAAAACATCCATAATCATCTTCCCCAGGAAAGACAACTGAGGATTGAGAACCTCTACTCAAATAGAGCTTGTATCTATCTCAGCCACACGCTTCCTGCTCTCCACACACTGACTGAACCTTCATCGCTTTCAGGCAGTTCTGTACAACAAGCGTAGCAAGCGCACAGCAAGCAAGGATTTGCTTTAGGCTTATTGAAGACTAGTATTAATGAAAACTCATGATATTACATTACTTTTTTTAATAAGTGGGCTTATGAAAAAGGATTTGCTCTGGGTGTGATGATTTTTTTCCAGTATTGATATATATGCATTGCTTTTCAGATTAAGCTTTGAAACTCAGAGCTTGTCATTTATTCCATGAGATGCAGTGGTGGCCATATTAAATATTCATGGTTAGCAAAAGCTGGAAGATAAAGTCAGAGGTGAAAGGGCAACATACAATTCGAAGAAGTCTTTAGGCTATGCGTATTTTCTTGATCTCATTTTTAAAAGTCAGACTTCTGACAGTCACAGCGGGCCATTCTGTGCAGCACTCTCCTGCTGTGGGTGGAAGTCCGTTATTACTACTAGCTGCTAACGCAGCCAGCAGAGCCCTGCAGCACCACAATAGCACTCAACGCACTGAGTCATCCCAGTCCTCTCCTAGGATCAGGGAAAACTGGCACTAGAGAGATGCCAAGGGAGGCATCTCATTCCTCCCTTTGGACAAACGTAGGATCAGCTACAGTCCTAGCCAGATATGAAATTTCCTATTAAATCCAATATCCATAATAGACACACAGCGTTCTGGGACAAGGATGGAACAAGTGGAAATGTACAAGAAAATGGACAGAAGGCCAATTTCTCTTTCAGGCCCATGTGACAGCCAAGGATGAACATCATCATCTGGTGACTGCTGCAAGTTGTATTTAACCATTGCTGTTGTCTTTAAAACAACTGCTAGATACATTTTAATTTCTCTACAGGGGCAGCGAACTGAAACATTAAACTCTGCCTAAATCACAGACACAGGCTCTCACACAAAACAAAGAGCAGGTTCAAATAAGTTACAGTTTTCTGAATATTCATTTGGCAGTGGTGTAGATGGAGAGAACAATGAATCTAAGGGTGATAGCAACAATGAAATCATGTCCACAAACACCAAGAACATGGCCTTGAAAGGAGCTAGGAGGGGAAGTCAATACAAGGTTGTATGCCAATCAAGGCAGATTTGTGGTTTAAGGGGAAGAAAATTATTGCTGGTTATTGCTGGCACATCCAAAGAAATGTGACTTTGTAAGTAACTTTGTTTGTGTTAGGTACATGACTTTGCCATCATTTTGTTTTACAACTGGAATCAATCCACAAGAGCACGAGTAGAGTGCTGAGGGTCAACACACATGAAATATCCTTCTAGGTGTCCCAGGACTCCATGTCTCCAAAAGATGACTCTGTTTAGGTATACTGAAGAGGACTCAGTCAATAATTCTTGGACTCTAATTCCATATCTTGCAGGCATTAATCCAAACCCTGCTAATTGACCTGCTAATATCAGTAATAAGACTACTGAAGGTATAAACAAATTTTAAACAGGACAGGTTTACTTTCTCCATTCTCTTGATTAAGTTGCTTCAGTTTCCCAGTGTGTTAATCTGAGAATGCAATGCTCCCATGCATCACATGAGCACTGAGGGGATGCACAGGTACCATTTGTAGAGCATTCTGGAAATGAAGATTATTCCCTGAATACTAGGAACTATTACTATGCATTGCAATGAAAGAAAATTCAGCTGGATTTCTGAACAGTGAAGATCTTGTTCAGACCCCTGAAGAGATTGGTGGTGCTTGCATCTACAGAGAAGCTGATATGTGCCACCTGCATGTTGCTGACAAACCAAGAAGAGAGCCTACAGATATGGTGTCCAAAGGAAATACTGTTCTGCAGTCTGAGGCGCAGAGAAAAGGGAACTGATAAAGTCACTGTAATGGAAAGTCAGTAAATTTGCCACATCTGTGATAGAATCCAGAAAAGTCCCAAGTTTAACTACATTAAAGCTACCCAGTGGTGCAATAATAGAAGTGAGATATACAACTGTTGTCTAGGGACAAGGGACAATCATCCATCAGTATCACCACTGCAGTCTGCTCCACATCCTGGCATAAGGCCTATTTGGAGCAGGACCAGGACACCAGATAGAGCTGGAGACATCTTCTGTTGAACGTACTGGTAAATTTGTTTGTCTTCAGAATCAAAGACACTGATTGAGTTATGCAGGACTACAAAAATCAACCCATGGGAATCAACTCATCCCACACATGTTTTTTTAACAGATCCATTTGTATATATGATTATTAAGATATAGTAAACATGAATATGCTACACTAAATGCATAGATATATTAAATTTATATAGTACACATCTGCCGAGTTAAACAGCAATATTTTATGCTTTCAATGATCATAGCATTATTTTTGAAGGGATCCATTAATATATTTATGCAGCTAGGTAAGGTTTTATGATCTCTTGGAATTATAAAAACCAACTTGGCAGAAGAAAGAAAGTTTACATTTGAAAAATATTAACAAATAATTACTAAATGAAATCATTAAAATGGAAAGGAATCAGGGATGATAAAGAACTTTAAGAACTGAGAAGCACATGTTGTTCAAGTTAAAGTCTCTGTGGATACTGCACATAAGCCTTAAATATTCACACATTCACACAAGAAAGCAAAAGCACTGAACATCAACATTTCAAGTCTATGTTCTGCCTAAATTGGGCAAAACTAGTTAATTCTTCTTTCATATAATTAGAAATTGGCATGGTGGAGAACAATGAAAACCTCTGAAGAACAAATGTCTGGAATTGGCAGTCAGAGAGGCAAGAAGAAAAATCTTCACAAACACTTGGAGTAGTTTTTAAAGCTCCTTTCTCTTTCAAGTAGATTATAAGAACAATACCTTTCACATTAAATCTTTGAGTCTGGAAAAATAGAACAATAAAATCCTTTTAAGGATAACTATATTCTAACACAATATGTAGTATAAAACAGTTGCGTTTATTAGTCTCTATTTTGGGGATGCAGGAACAACTTTGTCATCCATAAAAAGAGCCACACAATTTTTGAGAAGCATCCTTCTTCCCTTCTTTGGCAACAGTTGCTGCTTGAATCACCTTTCGGTTTTGTCATGGTATTGCTCTGCCCAAATAAAATGGATGCATACTTCTGCCAGTGCTGCTTTGGGGGATTGCACTCCACCACCAATACTAAGTTAACATCACATTTCCACCAGCCCTTACCACAAGTTATATATCTGCTCAATATTATTTTTTAAGAGCATAATCCCCTCTATAAGTCTCAGTATTAGACTTTGGATATGTCATTTGTTTTGTCTGTAACTGCCAGTTGTTCCTGTGGCGTTTTATGACAGCTGCCAAATTGCATTTCCGTTGGATGCATAAGAACACCCATGTGTGAAAACACAGATTTGTTTGCGCGCCCCTGCTTGCGTACATGGAAGATTTCCACCATGGACATCGTCAGCCATGTGGCTCAGACCTGCTGGCTGAACAAAAACAGAGATTGTGAGTGCTGAAAACAATGGTCTGAGTGCAAAACAGCTAACAAAAAAAACCAAACAAACAACAAAACAAAAAAAACCAAATCAAACCAAAACAAAATGAAAAGAAAAAGAAAAGGAAAGGGTTGCCAAGGATCATGGAATAGTTTAGGCTGGAAGCGACTTTCAAAGGTCACCCAGTGCAATCCCTCTGCTGAGTCATAATTTTACACCTAAGAAAGAAAGTCCAGCTTTTGCTAAAGTTGTAAGATAAAACAAGATCTGGTTCCAGGAACGGAGTTGCCTACCAACATGCACTGCAAGGATTAGGACAGAGATGGTAATAAATGTAGTAAGATGTTCAGTAAACTTTGTTTTCTGTGGAGGAAAAAAGAAAAGCTTCTTGAGACAAGAGATTTGATCATGTACTTCTGAAATACCATTGCTGAGTATTTTGGGACTTAAGATAGAGTTGATTTCTAAAAGTTGAGATTCAAGCTTTCCTGAAAAAGACCAAATCTAATGCACTGTCTGACTCCCTTAAAACAAATACATATATATACATACATATATTTATACGTATTACTTGGCAGTAGCAGAGAAAAGAGTAGTTAGTGGTTTATTTTTTTTTTTCTCTGAAATTAAGGAAGTTCCTTATTAGAATATGAAAAAGGGTTTTATTCTAAAAACACATCCCATTTTTAGCTGAAATTCTCCCTCAAAACTCTATGGTCTGTCGGTGTGTTTATGCTCATGTTGGTCTCCTTTTTTCTGTATCAGCAATTAAGAACGAATATTCAGCTGCAAGCTACAGATCAAAGCAGGATCACTGGTTTCCCTGGTCATTCAAATCTCACCATCTTCTGGGCTTCAGGAAGCTTTTGGTGGAAATGACTCATTTGGTCAGTATTAAAGGGCTTCTCTCAATGTAACAAGCCTTCCTCACTGGAAAAAAATAAAAGACGAAAGTGGGAGTGGCAGTAGGGCACCAAATCACTGATGTTCCAAGGAGATGTGCCAATTTAATTTGGTGTGGTTCCAGAGCAGGAGCCCTGTTGTGGAGCACTGTTATCAACCTCAAAGAGCCAGATCTTGGAACAGAGCAGTGTGGCAGCCACCAGCATGTTCCAGTACATATCCTTGTCCAGTTTGAGATGGACATTGAGAAGTCATTAGACTTCTAGACTTCTCTGTTTCTAAAATAGATGCTGGATTATATGGTAAACCTCCAGGCTTATTCCAATAAAAAAAAAAAGACAGGGAGGAAGTCTGGCAGCTCTTCCATTTGACCAGCATAACCACTATCATTCTGCCTGAGAGCAAGGACCACGTGATAGTGGCCAGTGATTCCCAGGGCATCAGATTAAAAAACAGGCAGATAAAGACCAAACTATTTTTAGCTTGTATACATTGAGTGATTACATATTGCCCATGGTGGAGATCACAGATGAACGATCCTTTCTAGCAGGCACCTATTCCACATGACATGATTTATACTTTTTCACTAAATCCTACTGTGCACCTATTTTATATTTTGAACCTGTTGGAACCTGTTTATATCTCTAGCTTTCACAGTGTGCTGGTGTCAGGGTAGTAACAGAGTGGGGAAACATGCTTCCTTTGCTTTGGCAAAACAAAGTATTTGGCAGTTCCAAGCGTATCTTCTAGTTCCTTCATCCTGAGAAATTGTGAAAGCTGTTCCTTATTCACCTTATCCACATGACTACAGATTTTATTTCTGCTTTTTTATTTCACCATCTGTTTGGCATGTGATCTTTGTCTCTGCAGAGCTGCTACAAACGAATATGGTTATAGAACCTCTGACTGAGGCCCCTTTTAAAATCCTGAGACGGTAACTACAAGGGCAGAGATGTCTTTGTAAGGTGCTCATCCAGCCCTGAATTTTTGAAGAAATAAATGTTAAAGACATGGGCAGATGCCTTTAAATAAGCACTGTGCAAGCCCAACTGATGAAGCTCCGTGTGGGCACAGGACTCCTGCACAACAGGAGTAAGGCACGTAGCATCAATGTGCATGTGTGTGTGTCTCTGTGTGTGCCTGCATACATGTTTATATTTGGAGGAGGGGAAGGGAGTGAATGAAGAAGGGGCAGGAAATCACCTCTTTCACCACCAGCTTTCTCAGTTGGTCAGGGATCCATCTTAATACCATTCAGCAAGAGCTATATTCTGTGAAAGACAGCCTAGACTATAGCAAAAATAAGTCTCTAAGGAAATTTTGACAAAAACAGGAGGTGAGGGGGAATCTCAATGAGTGTTTAAATTAATAATAAACTGAGTAATAATTTATATGAACACTACAGTGTCTGCCAGACCCACTTCATAAACAAAGGTCTTGTAGCACAATCAAAACCCTTGCCACTTGAAAATTACCTCTTTGAGACATGTATCACTAACAAAGCTTTAGGGCTGTATTATTGTACTTTTGCCTTTTTAAAGAAAGATCTGTGTCTGCTCATAGTTCACAGCACACAATCCCAAAACCTTAGATGCTGTTTCTCAGAGCCAGCTACGCTGTAGCTGAAAGCACTAAAAGCAAATCTGGCCTCCTCTTGATCCTTGCTCACAAAATCACACAACAAACACTTCATTTAGAACAATATACATGACAAAGACTAAATTAAAGAAAACCACCTTCTCTTTTTACAAGCAAATCATGGGGTGAATCACTCTTGGTTCATTCTTTATTGCTGCACTGCTCAGCACAACAGGACCTCAGTCTTGTTTAGAGCTTCTAATGCAACGCAAATAATAGGAGAGAATTGCAAATAATAATAATACAAACTGTTACCACAGTACATGCCACTCTCCTCTCAAGATGCAGCTTCAATGTCATTGTGTAAAGAATCTACAATGTCACTGTAATGTTATTTCTACTACTCTTTCTGCTTATGGATAGCCATCAGTGCCATTTTGACCTTAAAGGGGTCTCAGACACTACCTGCCCACGGTAAATCTATTTAGTTTCCCCTTAGAACAGCTCTGCAAAGAAGTACCTGTCAGGCAAGCTTGAAAACTCAGGCCTTGATGCTGGGGGAGTCTGATGATGGTTTGTCAGTTTTTCACATCTGACAGCTGCATGTGTAAGAAGCTAAGTCAGAAAAAATTGACTAATCTTAGTCTCCATCCACAATCAGCTGCTCGTCCATGTGTAAAACCCCATTGCCACTGCAGCAAAAACTTGTGGAGGTGAAAACTGACAGGGAAAAAAAGAAAAACAGGAAAGAAGGGAAAAGGTAAAGAGAAAAGTCAAGAGAAATGCCGGGAAGGAGATGAAGGAGAAGGAAAGCTGAACAGACAACATTATTGCCTGGAACTTCTGTGTCACAGGTCCATGCTTTGTCCACCGGCTGCTTTGACCAGTGCCTGGATTTTGAAGGTTTCATGAGTTTATAGCACATCATGATGTCCAGAGTCCTGGCCTTCCCAAAGTCCCTGCTGCTTAAGAACCACACCCTGCAACAGGAATAATGGGCTTCTTCCATCTCCTCATGAATAAATCACTTCCTCATATGGGGTCAGCCACAAGTTCATTGTGAAGAGAATAACAAGACTGCATATTCTGCACACTGCCACCTGATGCTTAGTTAATAGCTGCAAAGCTGGTTTTTAAAAATACAGGACTGAACTACATGCAAGATGCAATGTAATACATCGCTTATACAATGTAAAATGTGCACAGCTGTTATTTCCTGACTTTCAGAAGTATTTGTACACTCACTATACAATGACTGGGACAACCCACTCCAATTTTGCACTTCATTTGATTCCTCCAGTTTTGGATTCATCATGGTGGACTGTTCAGTAAGGCTAACCCTAGCCAAATGAAGTAGTTTCTCTAAGCTCCCTCCATTGGAAGCTGTTCAGCATTGCCTAATGAGCCTCTTTGCTATGTTCCTTGAAAACAAGATCACCTTTCACCTCAAAGCCCTAGAAGATGAGAAAATAAATAAATAAATCTTGGTCATATGGCCTAGGAACTGCTAATAAATTTTTATGTGCTTGCTATCTACAGAAGTGCTGTATTCCAGAAATTTGAGAGGCATTTGAACAGGCAGAAAAAGAAAAAAAAAGGTTATTGGAGGATATAAGCTCTTAAGATGTAAATGAATACTGGGAAGAAGCTGGAGAAATAGGAAAATATTCAATTCCCAAGCTAGGCTAATACTGAAACATAACCCTTGTCATAGATGAAACATAAAAAGCCTCAATGTGTAAAAGATGGTAAAATACCATCTCTTGGATATTAATGTGACCTCAGAGAAAATGGGGGGGGGGGAGGGGGAGGGAAGGGAATGAAATTCAGACATTCCCTCAAACGTTTCCCAAATGAAAACAAAAGGGACTTATTTTTCTCATGCATCATGAAAGAGGTTCTGGCTATTAAACTGGAGTTACTCTGTGGATCCTTCAATCTGTGGAATGCATATAAACACTCTCCTTGCCTTGCCAAGGTCACAGGAATAATAACGGCCTTGCCAAAACTGGAAAGAAGCTGTACAATCCAGAAAGTCATATCACCTGCATGGGCAAGTTCTTTCAGAAACATAAGAAAAACTGGGCTTTGCTACACTGAAAGATCCTTCTAGCCCTCTAGCCCAGAAATCTGCCTCTAACTGCAGATTTTGTTGAGTACCAGAACAGGACAATCCTGAAGTGAAACCTCCACATAATGATCTCCCAGTCTCAAACACTCTGCAGCGCAGAGGCTTCCTAAGCCAGAGAAAGTTCTCTGCCTCCTTTAAGTTTATTTTTGGATGCAAAAACCAATGAGCTTTATTGCATGGGATATATTTCTCTTGGTGTCATTACTGGAGATGACAGAAAGTTGTCCTGTGAAATCAGCTGGAAAATCTTGAGTGATGATATTTCAGACTCTTAACTGAGTTTCTCTGTGTACATGCTTCTCTTTCAAAAGCCTGAGCAGACAGGCATAAGACAGACCTAAACTATAATGTTAAATAATAGTTCCTTGTACTATTTTCCTAGTTTCTTTCATGTAAAAGCATTTAAGTAGCAGGGTCTAAATCTTAAAACTATTTTATATTTACCTCACAGAGTACTGGAAGGAGGGTAAGTATATTAGATATAGTAAAGATTTGCTGCCTATAAATTAATGTAGTAAGAAATCTTGCTATTTTGCATTATCTTGTACTAGAACCGTGTGACCTCCATACAGTTTATGGCAGTAACTTGTAGGACAATATTTGAATGCTCTGTGCATGGACAGAATACCTGTTGGATTTGAATTTGATGAACTAACTGCTGAGTAAGTAATAAAGCGGTACTTGGTGAATTAATAAACTGTTTATTGGTTAAGAATTAACTAAGAATCCTATCTTGAGAAATACTATGCTACATAAAACATGATCTGAAAAGCGACCAGAGCTAATAGCAACAAGTAATGCTCCTGAGTGCCCATAAAAATAGCTATCTTAATTAAACTCCAATGCACTATGGCAAAGCTGTTTTGTTAGATTTTGGCTTTAAAAGCCACCTAGCACCTCAGCAAACCCAAAGCATTCCTATGTGCTTAGCTCTCACTGCAAATACTATGAGTTAGCTACTAGAGCTCTTCAGGACAATAAGAAACCACTAAGCTGCTTTACAAAAGCAGGTATCTTAGCTAATGGCAGGCTTAGGACATGAGCAGTATCTCTCCATCCAAACCAGAAAGGTTTGTGAGTTCACAGGAGTCTCAGCCAGGTATGACCTGAAGTTTGGGTAACCATGTGCAGAAGAGTGTGCTGTGGTAATGAGAGAGCTTGTGCATGGACATAAATGGCAAAAGATGCAAAATCAGACACAGCAAGTGACTTACAAAATAAGCATTTTGCATAAAGTAGTAGGGGATGAAAGTCAGATAAACCAAGAGAATGGAAAGTATCATCCAAAGCATGATTCCTCCTACATTCATAAGAGGAAAAATGGCAAAAAAGACCATGGAATTGAGCCGAAGTACTAAGGCAGCCATTTCTCTTTCCATTGTTACACCTGTGATTTGATCCGTGTTCTCAAATACAAACAGATAAACAGAAAAGAATCAATAAATATAACCTATAAGTTTCCACATGTTAACATAGTCTTCATCTGCAGCTGGCAAGTTCATGAATATAATATTATGCTTAAGGTAAAAGTATTTATAATGATAGCTTCTGAAACATCTCTTCATTAGGCTAAGGCTTCCTTTGACCACCTTTCCCCTTCTCAAATTTCACAGGGTTTGAAAATTTCCTGATGCATTGGCTGCAATTCAAGATAATGTTTCAACTTCCCTTTGCATCTACAAATCTGACTGTTTTTATATCCTGATGATATAAGCACAAGGGCCCTCCCAGCTCTCTGAAGTGCCTATTTTAGGCAGCCATACATAATGGGCATATGGCCAGCAATAGTACTAACTGGAGTGCTCTTCATGGCTGGTAGATAAATCCCAAATGGGATACCCCTAACTTCATAATAAAACAATTCCTCTTCTTCAACACACTATATGAGAACAGTAATTATTCCATTGACCAATTTAGAAGAGGATTGACATTAAAAGAGTGTTAGGAGAGTGTGTGTCACACTAAGGTAAGTAACAGTCGCCCATATGTCTGAAGGCTGTTATTTCAGACTTTCAACAGACACTTCTGCATTCTTTGACATCTGGGTCACAAACGTAAAGTTTCCAGCATAAGTACAATAATTATAACATTATGACTAGCTTTTTCAGTTCATTTCCATTTCTTTTGCATCTCCCACAGAGCAGAAACCCCTTCTCTCTGCCATCTGGGCTTATCTCTAGTACAGGGAAGGTCAGCAGCATCTAGAGATGCCAGAGTAGCCAGCTGCTTTGCAGGCCTCCGTCCCCGGGGCCTCAGTACCGGGGCCATTATCAATGGAACGGTGCGGACTAATAAACCTTGATTTGGCAAATAGCCCAGGGGCAGCCAGCTGGGATGGGTTAAATATTCCTGAGGTTCTTTTAAGTTACTCTGGGACCTCTGCACAGAACTAGGTTAATGCTTGTGGCCCCCAGTGACTCCTTACATCTCTCCTGTCTCTTACAGCAAGGGGAAATGCATGTCTCAACTAATAATAAACCAACACGGAGCATGTGGAGAACACCGCGCCAAATATCAAACAGCTGGGGCTCTCTGGACAGCCATTAGCTGGCCCAATCACAGCACTGCCTGAAGTTTTCAAGAAAAGAAGTGAAAATAAGATGGGTAAAAAAGAAACTTCCAAATCAAACAGAAAACAACATAATCTTAGAACATTTATATAAAGCTCTTGAGTCTTGTCAAGGAATTTATTATGACATAGCTTTTATTTCCTAACAAACACAAACCTCTTATCATGTTCTTTACCAAAAAAAGGGACTAAAAGATGATAAATACTTTCAGGAGGAAGAAGGAATCTCTCCAAGAACACCTATATGTCTGTACCTCTAAAATAGTTTAAAATACAGGCATTGCTCTTGGCTGTCTGTCAACGTGGGGAAAAAAAACAAGGGTTATATTTTCCCTTAAAAAACAGCAATCTTGATGACACCCTGACAATGTCATATTTCATTATCCAGTTTAACAGGGAAAAGATTTTGTCTGAAAAGAAATCAGGAGTCTTTATAAATGAACAGTATACTTCAGGAAGCAGAATGTGACACTGTGTGCACAGAATTAGTTCACCTTGCGTCCCAATTAAGGGAGAATACAGGCTTTGTATCTCTTGTGCATAACACGTTTCAATTTAGATCATATTAGTGGTTGTGTGCAAAACTTGTAACTTAAAATTCTTGCAGCTTGAAAATTTAATCTGCAGTTTCTGGCAGCCTTCATCAAAGGTTCACCTGCTAATATTTCAGAGCAGTGAACTACAGGCAATTTCACACACACTCACACACAGAACCAATGCCATCATTCAGAAAAGAAATTAGCCTTTTTGGTATTTACAATTTATTACCAGAACACTCTACCTGTGACTCTCGTTGACAACGCTTTAAGCAAGATGCTGGTTTATAAACACTATGAACAGAAGAGACATTCATTATTTCAAGAAGTTTGTTTTTTTTTTCAAATTAAAGCTATGTCAGACAGATTTTGTTTCAAATTATATTGATCCTGTATAAAAATTTTTGGGAAAATGCATTTCTTTGTAACGTTTATGGGCTAGAACAAATCCCAGATGAGGCTCTTTGCAGAAGATCAGTTGAATGGCTCATGCAGTAAAGATCTGGCAGTTGGCATTGCATCGAAGGGACCAGGGAAGTCAATTAAAGGTTAGCCGAGGTAAGAGACAAGAGGAAAAAGTATGGGAAAAAAATACCATAAGCCTCTTAGAAAAGCCAGACTCTCACCTGGTATACCAGGTTCTGAATTAGTCACCCCCTCCTCCCCAAGGAATATAAAAGCACAGCAAAAATAGGACAATGAGTATCACCAGAAACATTATAAAGCAGCACATAGGAATCACTGCTGAAAAAGCCTCAGATTGCTCACTGGAGAGAAGAGGCAGTTATGTAGGAGCATTATAAAGCTCATGAATTTTACAGACAGGGTACGTGGACAGGTTCTGTGGACTCTGCTCCATGATACAAAACTGGAAAGCATTTAGTGAAATAAATAAGGAGGTTGCAAATGAAGAACATGTATGTGGAAACGCTTCTTAATTGCAACAAGCAATTAGTCCCATAAAACTCCATGTTGTGTAAAACTTAACTGAAGGAAGACCTCATCAGTATTAAAACATAAATGAAGAAATGCAGACAGTAGTACACACACAAATACACCATAGACTTAGACAACAAAAGTGTTCAAAATGATAAAACAGGAGGCAGAGCTGCTAAGGTCATCTATTATTGAAATCATCTGACACTTCCTATTACAACATGCTGTTGTTAGCTGTTTTCAGCTTTGCCAATCATGAACAGTTTGGACTGAAATTTTGCATGTCGAATATCTGCCTGAGGCTGGAATACTTTGGAAAATTTTAGTCCTAGCAATTCAACTGCTGGACAAACAGAGAAAAATATGTGTTCTTTTAATGTTAAAAAATTCAGTGTTCTGTCTTGGCAGTTTAGTCCCTGCAGACTTTGGAGGGAGGATGTAACATTTCAGAGGTGAAAAGCCTTCACATTGTAGCAGTGATATTTCCCATTTTCTTTAAATTCTGCCTGACAATTCAGGCAAATTATGCCTTTCAATAAAACGATATTCACTCACACTCTGAAAAATAGATCTATTTTTGGACTTAATAGCTGAAATCACAAAGGATTACATCTTCCATGAATGTGCTGGATTATGTTTGCACCTCCGCTTGGCAACCAGGAAAGAGTTAAAGCAGAAAGATCACAGCTATTGTCAACATTTGAAATGATTTGTTCCAGTTTTTTATAACTTGAAACCCAAAGTTGCCTTCTACTTCTGTCCTCTTTTTGCCTTCAGTCTGTAAAGTTTCCAACTTAGCCAGTGAGGACGAATCTAACCTGGTGACACTCACTGAGATCAGAGTATCAGAGTGGTTAAATCAGAACATTGTCTGAGCAGCTTGATTCTCCTAAAGCCTGTCAGGTCTGGAGTAGCTAATTGGGTCTTACCCCACATGTTCAGCCTGTGATTTTTTCCAGCAACTGAACACAGAGGGCAACAGAGCCAGCAAGCATATTTTTCCCAAGTTTTGCTATTATTGTCTCTCTCCTCATTTATGAGGAAAGGCATCTTTTATGCTGATCCTAGGAGAGGTTTGCAAAGTTCTGACATTTCAGCATTTTTCTTTTGCTGGATATTCCATTTGAAACATCTCTACTCCACAGGACTTTTCAGACTATAATTTGCAATAGGATACATCATGACCACGCTGTATCTAGCGCACTCTGCACCAGCCGCTAGCTCACCACCCAAAACCAGTTTCACCAGGGAGGCAGAAAACCAGCTTTTCAAGCAGTAAGTGAGGACCAGGCAGGTGAAGGCAGGTTCAGGCAGCTTTTTGCAGGTACCCCAGGACCAAAGAGAGAGCAGGGCTGAGCTGATTACATCATCTACCCTCTCTTGGCCTTCTCTCCATCAGGGACAGTCAGGAAACGAAGTTGCTCTACAACAAGCACAGGAAAGAGCATTCAAGGGGCTGCTGGTGGGAGAGACGGGATGGTAACTGATGGTGCCATCAGCTTGGTTGGCATGAGGCAGATAGCTTAAAATGTTGCTGAGGCCCAGGCAGCTTGGTGTAATGAATTCACTGGAGTCAGCATATTTGGGTCTTTTTTTGTGAGTTTTTTTTGTAACACCATCTGAACTTGTTTAACTGTGAGGGCAATGTTCTCAGATGTTCTACAGCTGTATGCAGGGAAGCTTAGAGAAAAAGGCCTTTAGCACCAGGGACTGCCAGTGACTGCTTTGTCCTTTGACTTGTGCTGAACTGGCCTCACAACAGTTTTGAGTTTTGTGGGACTGGTGTACTTAACAAAAGCTCGAATGGGCCACATGCTCCGCCGCCCTGCTCCGCGTAATCATAGAATCATAGAATAGTTTGGGTTGGAAGGGATTATCTAATCCAATCCCTTTGCAATGAGCAGGGACATCTTCAAGTAGGTCAGGTTGCCCAGAACCATATCCAGCCTGGCCATGAATGTCTCCAGGGATGGAATATTGGCTCTCAACCACCTTTGCCATGCCAGTGAATTTTCAGCCTTTTACTTTTAGGCAGCTTTATAGCTTCTTAGCACTGCTGAAATGTGACAGAAGGACCAGGCTAGGAAAGGTTCTTTCTAAATCTAGCGCACATACTTAAGCCCCAACCAATAAATTTGCTGTTTGGTAGTTTCCAACTGGCTCCTTTAGTGTCTGGGCTCCAGCATTGTGGAGATTTATGTTTCACACCACTTACTGTAGGTCCAGATATTTAAATCAAGAACGGATGTATCCAAGCTTCACGGGAAAGTATACTACTTCAGGTAGAATTAAGGCCAGCATCTTTATGTTTTGTTGTCAGTTAAGCATTAAACCAGCTCCATGCTGCCTTGTAGGTTTCTCAAAACAGTCAGGTTTCTCAGATTAAATGCCAGTCTCACATTATGAAACAGGTTGTGTTCTTGAGAACTAAATTACAAAATAACTATGGTCCTAGACCAGAAATTCATGTGTATTATTTTTGCACTCATCTTTTCCAGCATTTTCAGCTTAGGTTTTGCGTTATCATGAACAGCCATGGTCTCGGGACCCCTCAAAACATGAATCGATGTCATCCTGAATCACAGATGAGATATAGCCCATCCATCAAAAAACACCCAATGTGGCAGAAATAATGCAAAGCCTTTCCCACTTTATCTGCCACTTTATAAATCTGACTGCACTTGTCTGAATCTTTTTCCCTAGGGCTTGTTAAATTTCAGCAGAATTCTCCTTCATGTTGTGAACTGAATATGAAAAAGCAAAGTGACCAAACTGATACTCAGTAAAGCTAAAATGCATTGTAATACTAATTCAGAAAGTGAGCAAACCATAGCTTATTATCATGATTTTCTAAGAAAAATGGGGGTGGGGGAGTAGCCTTTTCAGTGGAGAAAGAATCTCATAATCTTACATATTTTGAAAAGGAAAAAGAGGGATAAAAGAGAGATGAATGATATAAGCAAAGATAAAAATGTAAAACACCCAGCAACTCCTTCTTTGAGATTCCCCTTTGAAGGCAGTCGACTACAGAGTATTATATTCTAAAATAAATATTTTGGAATGCACTTTGCATCCAGTTCCACCAGCGTGACTCCACTGCTACTAGCAGGACGGTGCCAGGGTCCCACGTGGCAAGGATGAAAACAGAGACTCATTATAGAATGAGAAATGTAAGAACGCACTGGTGAGAGCACATTCCCTGCAGAGCGCCATGCAAGTAAAAAGGACTTTTAAATAATACTGGCCCTTGATCCCCTCAAAAGCTGAGAGTACATTTATTCAGCTTGAATTCCAAAAACCCAGCCACAGTTTATAAAATGTACTTGATCCTTGTGCAAGACTCTTTGGCATTTTCTTTCAGAGAAAAAGATCTCCAGATGTTATTTTTACAGTTCATCTTAAGTGAATGTACGTGTTTAGCTAAACAGGCTTAAACACAAGAGCCACCTAAGAGAACAATGATTAAATGCTTGACTTGATTTATGGACCACCTGTCAAACCCTTGTTTATGAACATCTGGCTGGGAAGGTGACTTGAAAAGTTTTTCTGTTGGTAAATATCAGCATAGTAAGCTCTTCTACTTACAGATAGTTCTAAATTGTAAATGTAACTAGTGGAGAAATGGCATCAGAGCATATGTCTAAAGTCACGTTCAGCTTATCCCTGCACACAAAACATTCATTTTACAGCACTGCTAATATGTAATGTGTAATCATTTCCAACTTCTTAATTAACAAAATACACAAAATATCAGATTTGGAACCCAAAAGTTGCTTCTCCACAAGCTGCACAAGAAAGCGCAAGCCTCACTCTCACGACAGCCTTTAAAAGTAAACCTTCTTGACAACTACTCAGCAACCACCCTGAAATGGATTTGGTAGCCCAGCTTTCTCCCACACCCCCGTACCTGTTCCCTATAGCTTCATTACACAGGTCCAGCAGGAGCTCATGGAAGAGAGGAACCTCACCCGTCCTCTACCCACCTCCATCTGTTTCTTTGCACAGTTTCAGCAGTTTCCTATGAACACAACAGCTTGCAAGGGCCTAAATGCCAGAGCAACATTCCTAATTCAAAAGCTGATATCATCTAAAATCTACAAAGCACGGCAAATCCCAGGAAACTAAATTTTTTCTCTTCCCCCCCGGCCCCCCCTGCCATTTTGCAACAACATGACAATTCTGAGATGACACAATCCAGGAACCCTTTCTGTAACTCAATTCTAGTTCTGAAGCAAGTCTACTTTCATCCCAGGTCTAATCTAATGTCAGGCAATGATGAGGTTTTTTTGTGAGGAATTTCTTTGTTCACTGAGAAAAAAAAATAGTAGCTTTATTGTCGAAATACACCTTCAGCTGAAATGCAGATAATGCCAACCCAGGACATCACTATAGATTCAGAGATATTCACATCACCCACACCAGAACATCTAACCATGGCACTTCAGACAGAAGCCTTTTCACCTCCTCATATGGCCCATGGAAAAGATGGAAGATTGGATAGAGTGATTCAGCCCACCCACAGTAATCTCTGCATCCCTCATAGGAGATTCCTACCTCTTTCCAGAAGCTATGACAGAAAACTACTGCCTTCACACCCCTTTCTTTGGCACTCTTGTTGCACATCTAGTAACAGGGAGGCAGAATCTTGCACATACTTCCTTGCTATAAAGAAGCTGCTGAGAAATTAATGCAGTGCCTCATCAAATCAAGAACACCTAAAAGGAATGACCTATTGAACTCAGCTTTGATGGAAAATTTACTCTGAACCAGAGAAGTGACTTAAACCAGTCTTGTTTTGCTTAAGCCACATTAGAAAAAAACCTGTTATATTTTTAAGTGGCTACACGTACAAACAACAGCCACATTTACTGACAAGGATAGGATGGTCGGACATGCTTAAAACATTGAAGAATTTCATCACATGAAAACTTCACAAAAGCCATTGTCTAGAGAACTGGTGCAAAAGGGACAAGATGAAAAATGTGTCAGACTGAAATGGAATGATAGTCCATTTGGAAGGAGGCAAAAGGGATTTAGGAGATAGAGAGCACAAGAAGAGACACCGATGCTTTTTTCAGACATTGCAGTTATAAACGATAAGAAAAGTAAGTATGGAAGCAGCATATTTGTTTCAATTTCCAAAAGCATTTGACAAGTTTCCATAGAAGAGATTAATGACTAGGAGGTACAGACCAAGAATAAAGAAATACAGATATTTTCTATATATAAAAGTTCACTCCAATTGTTGTTTTGCCCTTAGAAGAAAAGTACCCCTCTCACACAAGAGATCTTTTCCTTACAGCCATAAATCGACTATTATCCTGTGGGTCTGGATTTAAAATTACTTTAAGAATAATGTCACACATCTGTAATAGTATTGCTGTAGGTCTAAAGCCATAAGACAAGGTTTATGGACCAATATAGTCAGAAAAGAAGCAGTGAATTTCCAAGCTAAATACAAGCAGAGAGCACATCTTTTGAGTTTAATTACATATGTTAAGTCAGGTAGACAAAAAAAGCTGGTTGGCACTTTTAAAAAGAGAAGGGAATATTAATAGGGAAGCAGTGACATGGTGGTTACTCTGTAAAGGAATAGATAGGTAAGCGTGTGGCAGATGAAAAGATTAATAAGGGGAAGAAAATTATAATGTGCTGCAAAACTACTCCTTCCTTTGAATTTGCCTTTTCTACTGTGTGCTATAATTAAAGTTTTAGTCCCTTGGTTGCCTCAGACCATCAGAGGGTATTTTTCCAACTACACGAGTTGCTCCAAAAAGCAATATAACTTTTACCCACAAATCTACCTCTTGCAGAAGGCATACAAGTGTACAGCCTATTCCTAGAAACACACAGCACTCGTTTCCTTGCTCTGTGAGCAAATGTATATTGAGGAGCCCACTGTGACCCTGCCTCTTCTCCCTTTTGCACACACAAAGCTTTATTTCTTATTCACACACAGACTGTGATGTCAGGGCAGCACAGGCTGTGAATGGGCCTGGGAATTAAATGAGGGGGGTAATTACATGTGATGGAAAAGACTTTTTCTGATTGTTTGCTTTCTGTGTTTTCTAATCTAAAAGACAGATGAAGCCTGGTATTTTATGCTCAGATTCATTTCTCTTTATTTTAGTAACACAAGGAAAAAAAATTTACAACCTCTTATCCCTGCTGGCTTTGCAGACTCATACAAGTGGAAGAGGGAAACTGGGTCCTATTCTGGTCTGTATTATTGATAGAGGGGCTCCCTCTGCCTAACCCCAGGATCACTCTCTACTCTGTGTTCATCTCTGGAACTCCAGGGGGGACAATCAAGGCTCCAACCACAATATTAGGCCAGCATCATTTTACCACCATATTTTAGTGATGCAAGGGCTAAAACAGGTTTGTTACCCTTTAAATCCCCAAACGAGTTTGCAGAGCAGGCAGTACTTGCAAACCTGTAAACTCTATTTATATGCAGCCATCAAGCAACATGGACTTTCCTGGTATTTCCAATCTATAACACAACTGTAAAAGTAAACTATGACACGTTGTCATCTTTCGATCATAAAAGCATGGTAAGCAATAAAAGAAGTCCTCTGGAGAACTTCTTTTGTTCATGATTACTATATACATATGTGAATGGGGCATTAAATACAATATCTCAAGGCTACAGATGAAACAAATCTTGGAAGTGCAACAAATAACAGCTCACATAATCAAGTCTAGTGAGATGTGGCTCCTGTGCAATGTGGCCCACAGAGGTCTGATGCCATTCTGCATCAGAAAATGTGAAATAATTGAGCTGGGATAAGACAAAGAACCTAACGCCTGCTAGCAATAAAAAAAGAGAATTACAGTATACACTAACAATGGCTAGAATACGCAGACATGTGATAATGTTTCTGTTACATGATCCTTAAAATAATGGGATCCCTCTGTCACTACTTGAGGTAGCTAGGAGATGCCCTTTAGTAGATATTTTTTTCATTACAGAGATTGCACTTGAATCTATGCTGACTCTTTGTTGATGGAAAACTAGAAATCAGAGGAAAGAGGAGGCAGGGAGGTAGGAACACAAATGCCTGTTAAGGAAACTGCAGTTAAAAAGCCCTTCACTGAGAACTCAGATTGCTGGATGAATAGTTGGAAGGATGCTTAGCTCTCATGTCCCCAGTGAGCTCAACTGCCTAGGTAAAAAACACTGGGAGAGGCAGTCCCTACGGGACACCAAATGGTGTATATGAGTTATTGGCTACCATTATTTTGTTTTCTTAGCGCTGGACCTTTACATTTCTAAGATATGCACACTTGCAGAGGCATATACCACCCTATCAGGTGGTGTTGAAACAGTTTGTTACAGGGAAATATAGCTTGGGATCCTTCATGGAGATGTATGTTCCCTTTTGAGGCCCACTGCTAGACACTTCCATTCATTTAAAATAGTCTCCTTGCCTTCAAGAGCACTAACTTTCTCAGAATGATTACATGCAAGACTCTGCATTAGATGGTTTGGGTTTGTTTTATTTTAATTCTGTCTTAAATTCCAGTCAGTCACCACCAAAAGCCAAAAGAAATGCGGGCTGTTTGCTCTTTTTGAAGGGAAAATGTAGCAAACATGCTCCAGAAAGCTCAGAATTAACACCTTGAACTGTAGCCAGAAATTATCTTAGTCTTGAGGCTGAAAGTCCTCAGTCTTAGGAGTCAATAAATCAGTCATGACAAGCCTGAATCAGCTATGGTTTTTTATAAAATCAAGCTTGATTATCTACTTGAGGTAATTAGGCAGATAAGAACAAAAGGACACAAAGTTAAACGTCACCATATGTAGGAAGAATTGGAAGAGATACTTTACAGAGGCTGGTGAATAGCAAGAATGAACTTGCATTTGAATTTTTTTCATATACTTAATTCTAGCTAACAACGTAAAGGGACCCTACAATATTTATAATAAGTTATTTATTAAATCTGCTACTCTTGGAGCTGCTCAGCTGCAGATTCCTATTCCCTGCTACCAGCACATAGTCCTGAAATCCAGGTGCAGCATCTGAACTCTCTTCTTTCATAACCTATGACACTTTTTCAAGTCCCTAGGGGGTTACAAAAGTATTAGAAGCACAGTGAAAAAGAAAAGGATGCTACAGCATTTATTACATTAAAGGACAGCATAACTGTGTTTGGGCATAAGCTAAATATCATGGAACACTACGTAACATGGAACTAGAAGAAAATAAAATCTGGTCACTTTTCTCTTTCCTGTCCTCTTAAATTTGGTGAGTTCATTGTTATTTTTAAGGAATATTTAATTAATTTATGGTAAAGGCTAGTCTAGCAGTTAAAGTTGTAGACATTCTATAATGTCTCAAAAACACTTCTACAAAGTATGCTTGAAGTGCCAAAATTGTTATCAAAAGGCCCCAGAAAAGAAGGTTGCAATGGTTATTCGTGGAAAGGGCTCAGTCATGAAAGTCCAAGTATAGATCAAGTCCTGAAATAGGAGGCCTCCAATAGGAGAGTTAAATAGATTTGAGAGTTGTAGCTCAAAATAGCATAAAACTTCAACACTGCAATTGGTTATAATATTCCACATTTATTTCTAGTGAAATGAACTGTTTGAAATACAATTGTATCAGAAAGAAGAAAAATTGCTGGAGAGGCATGCAACTTGTCCTTTCCATCCACTGCAGTCTGGACAGTCTGGTCTGAGTCTCTTCTGAAACAGTTTGTGCTGCCAGATCTTCACAAAAAACGTAAAGCGTACAATAAGCACATCTGCGCCTTCTCCCATGGTGCTGTCTGCTCTAAATGCTAGCAAAGCTCTTTCCGTTCCCTTTTCCCAATCCTTCTCTAAAAATCACAGCAGCACAGTCAAAGGGGAAGAGCAGGTAGGAATTGTCTGCCTGTTCCTTACATTCACAATGGAGTTTGCCTATCTGACTCAGAATATCAGATAAAAAGAGTTAAACCTCTTTTTCACTTACCACTATATTACTGCTGTGCCAAGATACCTATAAAAAAAGCTACACAATAGGTAGGCAGCTCCATAATCACTGTTGCTTTTTGTGCCAATCACTATTATCCCATTGTTTCCATCCAGTCCCTTACCTACCTGGTTTATCTAAGTGAAAGAAAACATACCATGTGCAATTTGGACTGGGATTGTGTTCAGGCAGTGTTAAGCTTGCTGGAGCTCTCTAAGTCTTTTCTGAATAGAAATAACAAATAATTACTAAATAACGTAGGCATTGTGATCAGGAGGAGGAGATTATTTATAAAGGAAAACCATCCACAGTGAAGAGGACCATTATTTAAGAAAAAAAATATCCAAATAAGAAACATGCACATATAGGAAAGGAAGATAAAGTTGCCCTTGTTACATGAATAGACCTATTAAATTTCTGAAGCCAGAGTAAAAGGATTTCTTTAATATTTGGGCAGAACACAGTCAAAATACATACTGCAGAGTATTAGAGCATTTTGCATGCATTAAGTTTAATTATTTTTCACCTCCAGGTCCACTAAAAGAACTACTCCAGTGACCAGCTGCTTCCCATTACAGAGACATTACTCAGAGCTGGTGATGTCATGCGCATCACTTGTCACCAGCACAGCATGGGAAGGTGCAGTAAGTCCACTGTTTATCTGACCAAAGTCAACATTAGCTAAGTATTATGTTACAAGCTCCCTCACATGCCCAGGGATTAGGCTTGCTGAAGCCCAACTTTCTTCTTCAATGCTGACCATCAAAAGACATTCTTCCACACTGATCACCTCAGCTAATATTTCACAGACTCCTGCACTGATCTGGATGTGCATCTTTATGCACTTTGTGAGATCTAATGCTCACGCAACAAGCAAAGGGCATTTGAAGGACAGATGGCAGAAAGAAAACCATACTTATACCCTTCATCCCAAGATAAAATGTAGAAAGCAAGCTTCTTTTGCTCTCCAGGGGCCAAGCTCTATGCATCCACTTAGCCCATGCAAGCAAATAGAGAGCCTGACTAGGGAAGAACAAAAGATCTTATAGCCCTTGATTTGGGATGGCTGCCTGGGGATAACTTCATATTCAAGTCTTCCCTTTCCAAGGAAGTCTTGCTCTGTGATTCCCTCTGGCAGTGCCCGATCACTGTGCTATCCTGAGTGCACTGTGCACATGAACTGACTTAACAGTCCTCTTGGGACTGCTGTGCCTCTCTCCTGCAGACCATCTACACAACCTGCAAACAGCTTTGCCTGAAGAGCTTCAGGTAGCATCACATTCACCTTGCCACGTAGACACCATGACTATGCTCAGCTTTGAAATATCTGCCATTAACAAACCTTTTTTCCCATAAAAATGTATAACCTAGTATATATAATTTGTCTTTGATTAGTTAAAATGGTCAATTTGCTCTTTCTGTTGATTTCTATCCACAGTAACTCAATTTTCCCATCAGCAAACTATATCACACAGTAATTACCATGGATTTCCTGTGTCAGCAAAGGAACCTGAGATCTTTGGATGGGGATTGATGTGTGAAGGGAAAGCACCACAGATATGCTGTGCTCCAGCAGAAGTGAACAGTTAGTATCAAATGGTTCCAAACAGCCTCTTGGCTTCCTTTATGCAGTGGGATGCTCATAATTTCTCACAAACTTTCTTGTCTAGAACAAACAAACACATGAAAAATAGTGGGAATTGAGGTTTCCCAAAGTGAGATAAAAGATGGGAAAAGCTTTTGCAAAGATAAAATACTTCCTTATGTTACTTTAACTTTAAATAACAACACACTAAACAGATTATTGGTGGTATAATTACCAACATCCAACGATTAAATAGCAAAACAAAATTCCAAAACCATCCAAACAATATGGATTCCATCAGAAATTTATTCCAGCATATTGAGACTATTATGAAGAGTTACGCAAATAGTAATCAGTCTGTTTTCTTAAACTGCTAACTGTCCTGGACAAAAATATAACAACAGAGAGAAAGATGCCATATTCCCGAAAAAGCCTCCGCTTCACATACAACACAAGCTTTGCTCAATACAACACAAGCTTTGCACAATACAACACAAGCTTTGCACTTAGTAATTCCCTTTATGTACCCCGGTTCACCTCTGAGTCTTGCTTATTTGGGACATTCAGCCCCTCTTACCATGTTGAAAGCACTATTTATCTTTAAGCTCCAAGCAGATTTTAGTCATTATCTTCATCCTTGGCCTCAATTAAGGTCTAATATAGAGGAGGTACTTGAATGACCTAAGAGGCACACTTAACCCTATCATGTGTCAAAGGCACTTACAGTTTCTGACACATTTCCTCTGGCCGTCAAATCTGTCTCCTTTTTCTGTTATAAGCTAACTGTGTTTGTTCCTAGCACTTTAATGTTCCTGGTGTGAAGTTTCCTTGAGTAACACTCACATGATAGAAAGTGTGATTAACTCTGCAGGTGCTTTTCAGGTCAATGAAAAAACCTAGTTGTTACACTAATATATAATACCTCAGAGATGTTCCCAGTGGCTCTGCATACTGGGATTCCCACAGAACCTATTCTCTTCCACACTTGCTGCTTTCCTGTGTCTCAATAATAAAAATACATCATTTTATCTGGGTACAGGCTTGACATTCATCCTTTAGAGTATGTTTCACGTGTCTTTAATTATTCTGATTGGTCATTCAGGCAATTTAAATGGTAAATCTTTTCCTCTTGACTAAAATGCAATGTTTCTGTAGTGGAGACTATAAAAATAAAGGAGGAAAGAACTAGAATAAAATTAGGAAAATTATATCATTTTCTTCCGAATATGCCTTATTACATTTCTCTAGCTCCACAGGCTGGCTTGTCAACAAAACACAATGCATAAAACAGGTTGGGAAGCTGTAACAGCTGAAAAGATGCCTTTTTGAAGATACCTTGTAACCTCTAGCGGTTTGAAAAGCCTACAGAAAGCTGCAGATTTTATTAAGACTCTTTATATCTTTTTTACTGCCAGATGTCAAATCTGCGCAGCATTCAGCACAAGGGTAAACACTCTGTATGCTACTGTGCCACTGGCCTGATGAACCCTGCCTCCAGCTACTTGTGGTCTGCACCTTACAGGGGCAGGGGAACAAGAGTGCGTGGCGTGCCTTCACCAGCTGCCTATGCATTTCAAAGCTTACATCTGGAATGTACTAAAATTTAGTCACAAATTATGGATGCTGAAGGATTTTTTTCCTTTAAAAAATGACTACTGGTCATAATACAAGTGGCTCACTTTAAAACTTTTCAGTGGAAAGACCCTGCAATCAATTAGCAGGTCAGGATTAACTACAGAAAAGGAAGCTGTGTTTTGTTAGGCATGTCTTGGGCAATTCAAGTTATGTGCACATCGGCACATTGATTCAGTGACTAAGCAATGAAGTGTAGAAAAAGGAAGCTTTAACAGGTAATGGGATAGCATGAGTAAAATGAAATGAGACTGCCAGATGGCTATCAGTGGCTCCAAGCCTCCAGTAATGGAGAGGGTACAGAAAAAGTATGCACATGAGAGTTGGCAGAGTCTTCTAGCCAGCTGACTTCTTAAAGACTTCAGCACTGCTTATTGTACTGTTTTTTTCAGGGGGGGGACGGGACTGCTGAATATAATCAAATATACCTTGATTTCCTGTTTTATTTGATTTTTCTTCATTAACGTTACAAAAATAGTACACAACAAGAACAATGAGGGATACGTTTACAATTTAGTCAGCGTATGATTATCTACAGTGAGCAATAATTCATAAAGCATGTCTCATCTATTTTATGGTAGAAAAACACTGAAGATTAAAGGACTTCTCCATAGCCAAGGCTGAATGGTGAGAGAATTCTTAAGTTTCAGCACACCTTTGATTTTTCTTAAACAGTTTCTAGGTCTTCTCCTCTGTATAGGAATCGGTGACACCTTGAGATATTGGAGTAAGAGTTTTCCCCCTGGTATGCCCATCACATGGAAAAATGCTTGAGACTAACTGAAATCTGAATCTAATGATTGCCTTTAGTTACAGTATTCATTCTGAAGAAAGAGTGAGTTTGAATATTACGTCTCCAAACATGTGGAGGTCTTGAGCTAGCAAACTTCTGGAAGGGATATTTAACCTTGTGTCTTGGGATTTAGGAGTCTCTAGATGGAAATTTTCCCTTTTTTTCTGTTCTCAATAAGTGTGGGGTTTCAGAATTGCAACACTTACTGTTGCAGGGGCTGCTTCCAGAAGTGAAGTTTTACTGCGTTGTGACTTGGTTAGGAAATACAGCCTCTAGTCTGGGGAATCCTATTCTATATATTAATGATCAAGAGGAAAGCCCATCAGAGGGAGAAGCACTTCAGCACTGATTTGCCTTGTACATCTCTCCCTGTGAAGTATCTGATACTCGACACTGTCAAAAGCACAGTCCTGAGTGAGGCAACCTAATTGGAACTGACAGCTCCTATGTTCCACTGAAATCAGGTCAAAAGACAAGTGTGTGGGGAAAGCAAAGATAAATGGAAAAACAGAAAGTTTGATGTAAGTGCCTAATATTTCACAGCCTCCAGTGTCTAAAAAATACATGCTTGAGGTCATGAAAATGGTGTTATGGTTTTTTTACGCTTTTTGGTAAGCAAGATGCTAGGCTTCAAACCTTCCTAGTCTCTGATTTCACTAGGATTTTGTACAACTGGTTGAAGTCTAACTTCAGAAGAAACAAGACTAGGGACCACGGAAAATTTTAATGTCCTGAGGCTGAGGCCTGTTGGCCAGACTCCCATGGAAAAGTATGCCTTGATAACTGTCCTGTAAATAAGTAGAAGGCATGAGTTTTCAGGCATATCCTTGACATCTAGGCAGATCTATAACTTTAATGGCTATCTGCCCTTGCGGTTTGTTATTTTTCCCTTTAAGAGCACAAGTATGCAGCACTGGGTATGAGCTTAACTAACTCTAAAAGAATTATCACTCAGGTACCACTCTTCATGCTCATTTGTACTGGGGAACTTTTGACATATACCATTTTTGACTAGCAAATGTTTAGGTCATTTAAGTCATACTGGAGGAAACCATCTCAAGATTGCTTCATGTTTTTTAGGGCAACAGTTCATTAGTGAGATAAGAACTAAACTGAACCAGGGACGTAAATAACTTTCCTGGCAGGATTTCTTCCTTTTGAAGGCAGGTGACCTGTTGCCATTTGCTGAAACAAATGAAAGTGTAAGAACACTAAATTCAGAAGTGCCAAAATTGCCTTTAAAAAGTACCAATGCAAAAGCAAAATAAAACATTCTAAGTCGGCCTGAGGTCACCAAGTTTTTATGCTAGTCCTAAAATGTAACAAAACAGACATTCTCCAACCTTTCCAGTGTTATTTTTAACTCTGGACTGAGACCAACCATGAGAAAATTCAGCCCAAATGGCAATTTTGGGGAAAAAATGATAAAAATCATAATCTGTTGAAAGGTGAGGTTTAGAATGAAAATGTTTTTCAGCCATAACTATTTCACATCAATTTTTAACACTTTAACTATTGCATTATTAAAGTACAATTTATTGTATGAATTATGTATGTATAATGTATAAACGAATATATTAGTGTATCTGCTACTTGGTAGCCAAATATTATGGAAAAGGTAAGCTTTATAAATAATAATAAGTGTAAGCAAAATATACGTAGAAACGGAAGAGGTAATATACAACTATTTACAAGAATACATCTTTACAAATTAAAGGCTCTGACATTTGCCCAGATCAAAAATTCAGCTCTACAGCACTGGGAGATAAGGAATTAAATGGAGTGCAGATATCATCTAAACTGGTATTAAAAGGTTAGCAGTGCTTAAAATTGATTAGTTACCAAGACCAGACAGCCTACATCCCAGGCTGTGAGAAGAGCATTGGCCAGATGTTGCAGAAGTTTTAGCTGTCATTTTAACAAACTCTCAGGCTAGACAAGAGCTTCACAGATTGCAAAGTGGGGAGCACAACTTTTACAAGGCAGGCATCCCAGCACGTTACACAGCAGCAAAGTTAACAACAGTTGGCAAAAAAACCCCCACCAAAAACCTTTAAAAAGACTTAATATATCATACGGGCTCCATACATGCAAGAACAAAAACGCAATTTAGGAATTAGGAACTGGTTAGTTTTGTGAAGGAAAAGCTGTGAATAGATAAATCCTTTGGAAACTGAAAGGTCAGAGAACTAAGAGATATGTCAGGATGTAAATGAATACCATACACCAAATTTCAGACTATGGCAGGTTATGTAAAGATATCCAGGAAAGATCACACTCTCTCCAAGATTAATCTAAGCTACTTACTGCTTTCCTACCTGTCATCAAGGCAGGAAAGAAAGAATAAAATAAGTTTTTAAAGACAGACAAGAAGTTAGCATTGGGACATAGATGTGTCATTTTTATCTCTGAGAAATGTCACAGATGACAGTAACAAAAGCAATATATGACTGCTGACAAAAATGAGTTCATTACTAGGATTAATAGCAAAAAATGAAAGAAAGTCAGAAAGGGCTAAGGACTAGATATTTGGTCAGACATAGTGATGCAAACTCTCACTGAATGCAGATACAGTAAATATATTAGAACAAAGAAGTCTGTAAGTCTTTTAATGGTGAGTTGTGGTTTTGCCACTATGTATTTTCCATGAAGAAAATGTGTTAAAAACCTATGAATCATAAGGAAATATAATGATGTGTCAAAGCACCTATTTACTTTGAAAATACAAGAGTCTCAAACAAAGGAAAGCAAAAGGAAAGAAAAGAAGTTCTGCACCCACAGAGAAATCAGACAGCACTTCAGTAATTAATATTTATTACTTATGGCACCTTTCATACATAGAAAATGCTGAACAAATACAAACTGACTTGTACAACACTCCTACAATACGTGATACACATACTTATGAAGATTACAGTAGGAAGTTGGCAATGAAATAAATTCCTGGAGATCATCCCTTGTGGTGAAAAGCACCGCACATGAGATGAGGCTGCCATGTAGGGATTGCATAGCACACCTGAGGACACGATTTACATGGAAACTGGAGAGACAGAGGAAGAGAGAAAGTCAAAAAGGTGGGTAAACCACCAAGGGATATGCAATCAAGATGCTTTTAAATGAAAGCAGGAGAAGCTGATTTTGACTGATGCGGCTATTTTCAGGTTTGGAGGTAATTGCATTCAGACTGAGTGAAACATGCAGGCAAAGATCCACTAGAAAATGGAAAAAGCTTTTTCACCACCAGCAGCTAGAACCATAAAACATCCTGAGCTGGAAAGGACCCACAACAATCATCAAGTCCAAATCCTGACTCCACACAGGACAGACTAAAAGTTAAACTATATATCAAAGAGCGCTGTCCAAAACCTTCTTGAACACCAACACCCAAGGACCTAAGGAGCGTGCCTGGCCACCCTCTCACTGAAGAGCTTTTTCTTAATAACCAATCTGAACATTGTCTGTCGAAGGATTAAGCCATTCCTTCTCATTGTACCACTGAACACAAAAGAGAAGAGATCAGCACTGCTCTTTCCACACGCTCTCATGAGGAAGTTGTAGACAGCAGTGAGGTCTCCTCTCAGCTGCCTTTTCTCTGCTTTTCTCAGCTGCTCCTCTTAAGCCTTGCTCTCTAGTCCTTTCACCATCATTGCTGTCTCCCTTTGAGCTTCCCATAAACCAAAAACACCAGACCCCTTTCTGCTGGGCTGCATTCCAGCTTCTTTTACCCCCAGTCCACACATACATCCAGGAATACACCAGAATTTGGCATTTGTCCTAGTTAAACATTATATGGTTGGTGTCTGCCCACTGCTCTACTCTATCCAGATCTCTACAGTAGGCCTCTCCACCTTCAAAGTAATCAACTGCTCCTCCTAATTTAGTATCATCCTCAAACTTAGTGTGGACTTAACTCCTGCATCCAGGTAATTGATAAAAACACTGAACAGAACTGGCTCCTGAGGAGTGGGTGGCTTTGCTTGTTTCTTTTAATCGGGAGTGTGGGGTTAAAGCCAGAGGCTAAGAATCAGTTCACAGCCTCCACCAGATAAAGTCTCTGCTTGAGACTGATTCATTATAAATGAGCTTTCTTGCAGCTTAGTTTACCCACCTGTAAAACAGGTAATTCAGAGCCAGACAATCAGCTGTGATCTGGCACAGCTCCACTCAGTTCCCAGTGTCAGAAGGGGACATATCTGGCCAAAATTAAGTGTCACACATCCCTGGTGAGGCAGGCAGAGTGATTTACATCATGACCTGCCTCGCTGCATCCATGACTACATGGATGGGCACAGACATGACAGGATTCCGCTCTGATCCATATGTTGCACAGCTCTTCTTAAGCTGAAGTGGCAATGCAGCTTCCAGAGGGGATCTGTCATATGCTTGGCATGTGACTTGTGTCTATAGGGCACCCACCCATATAAAAGTATTTTTCCTTTACCTCACAGGAGGAATGAAGGTTTATTAATCCCAATTTACTGGGCCTCTGCTGTTGGCAACGACATCTGATATGTCCAGGCTTGTCTGTGAAACACTGCTGGTTTCAAAATGTTCTTTTTATTGTTGTTAGAATAACCAATCCCCTGTAACACTCTCCCTAACTATGTTTGGGAAGTGAAATAGCAAAATCAAACAAGAGCAGCCTCTTCAAATTCAATTAATGGAGTCAGGCAGAAAGTAAATAAGCACACACCTTGATAGGAAAGCTTCACCTCACTAATATCAACCAAGCATACAAATTGAACGGGCTTTGTGGTTTTCTGCCCAATTAACATAAATTCAAAATCTTTCTCCAGTCAGGAGATCCCAGCCCAGGGTATTCCTTGGCAGAACCTCAAGACATCCTGCTTGAACAGAGAAACAGAAACAAATGCTTCCCTTACGTGACTTGCCTTCTGATCTTGACCCAGCATAAGGATCAGTGGTTTAGTTGCTTAATTTCCCCAAGGAGTTTTGGCTTTTCCACAAGGTTAAAATATAATATGGATTATATGCCTACTATAATAAGAGACTAATACATGGTACACAATATTAGTCACAGGTGATGTTTTCAGAATATAAAACCATAATAACTTCAGAAATAATTCCATATATTTTTAAGAGGACTCAAAGAATTCATAGACAGTATAAGAAATCTCTTTAAAAAAGAAAAATCTTACCTGTCACGAGCTGCTGTCCAGCTAGTCCTACTGGAACCATTCCTAGGTTATTCATAGCTGTAGCCCAAGCTGTCGGATCAGTAACTGACATGTTAAGCTGTGTGGTGTCTATAGCTATACTTCCCAAACCATCAGCTGCTGTAAGAAAAGAAGCACACCGTAAGTAGAAAGCCAACATGTCAGGATCTTTAACCAAAACCTTAAGTGAAAATGAGATATCAAAAGCATTGCTTACTTTGGGTTTGTTTTTAATTATGATTCACCTTTTTAGACCACTGATATTAGTGCTTGCTATTGTATAGCAAAACATAAAGACACTGGAAACATTCAAAAGACATAAGATGAAACAAGAGTGATTTGGGCTGGTTACATGGAAAACTTTTTCACCATGAGGACAGTCAAGTAGTGGAACAGGCTGTGCAGTTGCCACCTCTGGCAGCTTCCTAGACACAACTTGATAAAGCTGTAAGCAACTGGGTTGGCCCTATGGCTGGCCTTGCTTTGAGCAGGAGGTTGGACTGGAGAGCTTCTGATGCCCCTCCCAGCCTGAATGAATTGCCCTGAAACCCTCTGATATGATTTAATTGTATATAATCTGTGACAACTTGCCAGAAACCTGTCAGGAGAATCCAAAAAAAGAGTTTCCCCTGGTTATCCTGTCTTCCTAAAGGTGTGTTTTTTTGTAAAAGATTTAAGAATACATTAGCCCTTAACTAAAAAGAGGTCAAACCTAATCTATTCACTTTGGGAAATATCAAGGGGTTTTGTCTAAACCCAAAAGAGAATTATGAATATGGCATGGATTTCCCTGGGTTGTGCAAGGAAGAGTGGGTTGGATAGCTCAGAAATGGTATTTTTCCAATACTGAATCCCCAAACTCAAGGTGTGATCACACATTTTTGTTTCACCCCTCCCCATTCACAGCTGAAATCAGCTCTTTCCAGCTATTTTCTTATGACCTTTGAAGACCTGAGATATTTACCGGCAGCCATTGCTTTTCCCCAGTTCCTTTTGCTCCTGTTAGACTTCTTCAGCTAGGAATAATTAACTACTATATTAGCAGCATCTTGACATGGGATATCACTGAACGCAGGGCCCACACACAGCTCATTAGGCTCTGAAAGAGAAAAGATGAAATCAACTATCAAGTGCTGCAGTCAGAACACAGTTGCAAAAAACCAGACCACTTTCAGAATCCTAAAACCATAGAGCGTTGGAAGAAACCTTAAAGATCACCTCGTTCCACGTATCATATGGAACACCCCTCTGCCCACTTAAAGCACCCCTTGTCCTGTCACTACATGCTGTTCTAAAAAGTACCTCTCCAGATTTCTTGTAGGCCCCTTTAGGCACTGGAAAATCCTCTAAGGTCTCCCCAGAGCCTCCTCTTCACCAGGCCGAACAAGCCCAACTCAGCCTGTCTCCATAGGAGAGGTGCTCCAGCCCTCTGATCATCTTTGTGGCCTCCTCTGGACGCGTACCAACAGGTCCACGTCCTTCTTATGTTTGGGGCTGAATCAGAGCTGAATGCAGTACTGCAGGTGGGATCTCATGAGACCAGAGGGAGAGAATCCCTCCCTCATCTGTTGGTCACACTCCTTTGGATGCAGCCCAGGATATGTTTGGCTTTTGGGACCATGCTGTGATTTTCTTGTCAAGCAACACTGCTGCTGCCCACTCCCTCTGGATCACCTGCCCCAGCCTCCTTGCATGCATTTAGTGGCTGCTGCAGAGGTGTTTCAGAGAGTGCTCTACTTTGCCTGCTGAACAAAGAGTGCCATGTATGAACCTGTCAGACTGCTGAAAAGCCCTTCACAAATTAGCTCTTATCAGTAGCTACACAGCCTCCTTGGCTTGAAGGCCTCAGCTGAAAGCACATATTAAGGTATGAATATGATTTTTTTTTTTTACTGTTCATAATTAACTGATTTTGCAAGTTTCAAGGAAATAGTCTCCTATTCTGAGATGAATAGGGAAAAAAAAAACACTGCAATGACTTACAGAATGGGTCTGCAGGGACATGAAAAAGTAAGAAAACCTAACAAAGCTGAGGAAGATGCCTGCTCCTTAAGTAACACTACTATCTTTGGCTCACAAAGGTTAGTTAGCTCAAAGCAAAGGTGGAGTATTTGCTTCTAGCAAAAGCACATTGCTTTCATCAGGTATCTGTCAAACCATGAATTTTACATACAGTAACTTCTTGCTGTTACTGTTGTTTGTGAAGCTAACAACATAAGCACATCACTGGTCAGAAAGGAGGCTGAATGACCGAATGGGCAAGGGGCATGAGCAAAGGCTGTGAGCTCCCAGAACTCATAGCAGAGGGAGAAAACACTAGGGTGAAGATGATCACAGATACATGCCCATGTTATTCTTTATGCATTAGTTACATGTGACTGGGGGTGAAGGTGGGCTGCATTACTTTTTGGCTGGCCCAGGGGGCTGTTTGGTACTAGTGGCCAACAACTGACCACATGCTTACAGGTGTTGGGGAGGTCATTAATGCTGTGCAGGCACACCTCAGTAACTGGTTCAGCTCTAAGATATTTGTGCTGTCTTTAATAAAGTACTTGAAAGACCTTAAGAGGTTATCAACATGCAAGCCCTAAGAATTCATCTTTAGAAAAGACACAATTAACATGATTATGCTATATTTTAGCTTAGTGCCTCCTACACCCTTCTTTTTTTCATGTGATGTGCATAGAGTACAAGCCAGAAAGTTTTATATTATAATTCCCTGACACTGTACAGATCACTTCATAGCAACATGACCACATTAATAGCTGTGAAAATGAGGAAAGAGTCAGGATCAGACACTGCTGCACATTTTTTAGGATGCTGCGATTTTCAAATAACCAGTATGCTAGGTTAAAAAGGATTTTGTTCAAATCTACAGTGGGCTTACTTAAAAGACAGTATTTATCAACTCTTAATACTGAATTTGCAATTCCAATTCTTATTTGATCTCCACTATTCATTATAAATAACATAAAATAATTTTATCATAAAATTAGCTTTTAAATAACATCTATAAACACCAAACAAACATTGAACTAAAGTTCTCTGCAGGGAATGTGACTAACATAAGGCAAGCCACCCAAGATTTATGTCAAGTTTTTAAAAACTGGGTGTCTCCTGTTCAGCCCCTTAAACTTGTACTTAGCTTTTTCCACTCAGGCTATAAACTTCTGACCACAAACATCTATTTCAAGGTTAGAGCTGGCTGAATTACTCCTTGTCAGTAAGTTATTTCTCATACAGTACAGCCCCCCTCATTCTTTATGAACCATTCCCAAATCAATCTTGATTTACAAATACATGCTGAATAGCCCAGATGAGAGTGGTTCACTTCTTCCTGTGACCAACAGCCTTGATGCTTCAATGCAGGAAGGTGCGTCTGAAAGCCAACAGTGATGAAATGCCTCTTCATATCCTTCTGTGTGCTACTTGCTTTTCTGCATAATGCATCACCCTGACTACTGGGGAGGAAAGATGTGCTGCCCTGTGGTTTTGGGGTAAAGGCATCTCAGACAGACCTGGATTATTGGAGTAAGGTCTAGAAATGAGTGTCAGACTCTCTCTGCCACCCCCTCTGTCCCCCTGTTTTACTGCCTTGTGAAGTGTGTCCTAGGTGACAAGGTCTGATGCTAAACTCTACGCTCTTTTTCCTCCAAACCCACATTGCAGTTGTATGAGCTCTGCCAGAAATGGAAACTGGTCCACAAAGAATCAGACACTGAGTTAGACAAATGCACCTCAACCTACTGGGAATAAACAGGTGACTTTTTTGATGTTTGCCTTCTACCAGGTTGTCCACATATTTCACACTTTAATGAATAATTGTGGCTAATTCATTGAAGTATATCAAAGTCCTTGCAGGGAGGAGGAACATAACACCACGAGTATGAAATAAAGCAGAATCAGAGGGTTAATTGGTGAAACTCCTGCTGTGCTATGCCACCAGCTCTGCCCAATATGCCACTAAAGTCTTTGCTTGAAATATACTCTCACAGCCCATGCTGGCTTTGTGCACCTTTGCCTTCTCTGTCTACTGTTTTACTAGCAGGACCTGGATGCAGTGCAGGCTGGACCAGGGATAAAAACACAAAAGAGCATGTGAGAGGCCTAAAGTGGAATTAGTTATATCTAACCTAGAACTGCCGTAGGCTATTTTGTCAGTGGAAGAGAGCTGAACAGCAAGCATAAATGCACCTATGAACACTGAATAATTTGCAGAATGCTGTAGGCAGAACTAATGGTACAGCCTGTAGAAACTAGCTCTCTTAAAAAGAAAAATACTAATTGTGAACACCCCTTCTACAGACAACTTGCTGGTTACATTAACACAGAGCAACATAATACAGTTAAAGTAATCTCACAGGCATTTCACACCTGATTTAGACTCAAACATTAGCTTTTGTTTAAAAACATTTGAAAATTCAGATGGGGAAGGTTTCATTAATGCTTAAGGTAAAATCAGCTTTGGGAAAATTTCAGCAATTCTCTGCACAGCACAGACATCACTATTATACCCTTCATGACACTGGAAACAAAACAAGACAGCAAAACAAATAAACACACTCACTAGGTCGTATAAAAAGTGAAGTGCTGTGTTTGATGAGAAATACATCTACTAGCAAAGATTCTTTCTTTCTTAAAAATAAGAGAAATTACTGTGATACTGGTTAAACAGGCAAGAAAGTGTAAGTTTATGCAGAAATCCTGTGCGCCTTGAGCAGACATTAATCAACACCATTTCTGACATCACACCTTTAGAAAGCATTTCTGATTTATTAGTTACTCCTTGAGATATTAATGACCTGAAGATATATGCAAAAGAAATCTGTGTTTATAAACACTTGTGCGTGGTAGTAGCTTTACTCCAGGGGAGTAACTTCCGAAGCAAAGCCATAAGCCTGACTTAAAGGAGAAAATGTGTAAAGTCTTCTGGGTACTGCAATTCCTTGAGGTTTGGGAGAATCTTGGATGTTAATACAAACTTCCTTAGTTGAGAGCTTCTGATTAACAAAATTTCAATGCCACTTTGTAAAATGATTCCATATAATGCTTTTTGTGGTCTCTTTTTTTGCAGACACAATGCAAGTACCGGCCCTCAAACGGCAGATTGTGGGAGACATTTAGACTTTCCTCAGACAGGTTGTCAGGAAGATAAAGCACTCTCAAGTCCATACCAATGAGCCCTTCTCAGTCATAGCAGTCACAGCAGATTGTACTTAGTACACATATTTTATACCAGGCAATTAAATGCCGCTACCCAAATGAATTCAGAAGTTGGTTATATATTGTGCATCAATTATCACAGGCAATGAATGCCATGAGACAAAGAAATTAACACAACATAAAACTAATTCAATAACACAGCAGATTGCTAAGTTAAAATCCTACCCTTTAGATATCCATAACACCATAGACAATGAATTATGACATGGAGTGAAGCTGATTAAAAGAACCACTGTAACGAGTCTCTGTGGAGGACCCGGATCAGCAGCCAGCCTCAGGATGCAAAGAGCAGGTTCTCCACCCAACTTTGACACTGACCTGCTGGGTGACCTTCAGTCATTTCACCTCTTTGTCTAATTTCAGTGACCACTAAATCAGAAAAGACTGATGTCACCAATCTTATAAAACCTGGGACTACAAATTGCAAAGATGTTAAATGTTGACTGTTCTCGAGACAACGCAGATGTGAAGGAGTGATGTGGTATCTTTTGAACTGTAGCATCTAGGTGAGTTTTCCAGTTCTTAAAAGAATGGCGTGTGCAAAGTGTCACTGTGCCCTGTAATTCAGAGGGCACCGGTCATTAGGTTGGTCACACTCCAACTGACCTGTCAAAGTACAGGTCATTTACCAGGGTAGCTCCAGCTACCTTCTAAAATATATCAAGCGTTTTGTACTGGTTCTTTCCAATGTCCTGAAAAGAAAGGATAGACAAGGACTCGATGTCAGTCACTACCCACTTCTGACCATCTTATGATAAAGAAGAGATCTGGGAGTAGCTACAATGAACATGATGCTTTTGTGCCATAGCCATCCTACCTGGAACACATGAGAAAAATAGAACATCTTCAATGTGACTCTGAAGATGGCTTTTATTAACTATATTGCATGTGCAGTATATCTTCATTTCAAGAAGAGGCATTGTCTCATATTTTTGCATTATTAGTGGTATATTAACACCTAGAAAAACTCAGCAAATTCTGAAATTCAAAAGGCATTGAAGGAAAACACACATTTTTTACAACAATTTGCAAAATGACATTTGCTAATTAATTTTGAAAAAAAAATTATGAGGCACCAGATCATTCTTTTTAGAGTTACATATTTTCTGTGATGAGATCCTAACTTAGGTACCTAATGTACGCTTCAGCCCTCTACAGCTCTACTGAAGAGAAGTCAGTTGCTTTCCAGGGCATGCAAGGAGTCACCCTGTTTACCTGAGTTTTGTCTGTCACATGTCCCTTTCAGAAGAGGCCTTTGGAAACAAACATTAGTTCTGCAGCAACTGGCACTTTCCTTAAGAAAACACCTTCATTAGGCAGAAGCTAGTGAAAATCAGGGTCCTGCTCTTCGAGCCTCTGGGTATGTGTACACTCACATGATCTTCAGATTTTTTGTCTTATGAATGAGTTATAACACCTTGGCTCACTCAAGATTAAGCCATTAAAAAACTGTTGTCTTATAAACTCATGAAACATATGCTGCAGCGTTAAGAGATTTCACTTTTCACTGTGTACACTGAATATGCAGGTTTTTGCATAGTTGCAAAGTATCCTTTCCACCAATTTTCACTGAAAATCAGATGATGCGTAAGTTATGGCCATATTGATAGGACTAAGACAACTTGGAGAAGAATCACAATATATTTACAGTTCCCCCCCTAAATTTAACAAAACCAATTTACACAAAGCACATTTTCTGGAAGAACTGCTCATTTGAGATGCTGCATTACTTAAATCCTCTGCTCCAGCACTTCTTGAAGATAACACACGGTACACACAAAGGCCAGATTTCCCTTGGAAAGCAGAACACTGGAAGATTTCAACAGTGAAAAAAAAATAAAACAAAGATCTTCAAGATAAACGGGTGTTCTCTTACGATGCTCTTTGAAAGGTCACCTACTCATATTTCATGTTAAATCCTGAACTTCACCGGCATCTCAGAGCAAACACTTAACAGGTTACAAATGCGCTTTTTCTTTTGTGTGTACTTTAGCAGCTGCTGTTTGAATATGCTGAAGTCTATAAATAACAGAATCTGGAGGCACATTAAGGAAAGCATTATAGAAGTCCAGCTTAGTTATTGAAAAAGCATATGCAGTTCCAAAATCGTTTGGAAGGGGGGAAAAAAATGAAAAAGCAACCTTTCAGGCTAGCAATGCAGCACAGTCTCGATAAAAACAGGTTTGATTATTCCTTGAACACAAAATGTTGTTGTGAATTGATGATTTCATCTCTGTTTTTCACTCTGCCAAGACAGCTTGTAATTGTGAATCACTTGCTTCCCATTTAAATGGACAGTGCTTTGCTGACTGATTTAGTCCAATCCTTCCTTTAAGTTTCTGCATTCCAAGAACTAATACATAACAACAAAAAAATTGCTTCTGAAATCTTTTGATTGCTTACAGCAGCATTTTTATAGTAGGCCTCTTAACACGCTGTTTTCTACTAAAGGCCACCAACCAGTTTAGATACAGGACATCCTCCCACACCACTGTATTTCAGACAACAGAGAAAGCTCCCAAAGCAAGTCTTGAGCAAACATACTTCAACAACTCCACTTGAAGGCTGAATTTTTAAGTGAGATGTGCTGGAATGCTTCCTTAGTGCCATAACATACCAGTCATTATAAGTTGGCTATACGTGCTATTGCATATTTAATTGGGTATGAGAAAAACCTATAAAAATGCACCACACTTAACAAATACCTTCTCTCACTCTACCATACAGTGTCCTTACCTCAAGTTTACTAGAGTTACTTCAAGCAGATGCAATATAAAGGGTTGTTGGGTTGGGTTTTTTTTTAAAGGAAAACAAAAAAAAAACAGACCAAAGCAAGCTGGGACACACTTCCAGAAAGAGCATTTTAGTTTCTTGGCTAACCTAAAGCAAAATCACTCCCATGTCACCTCCTGTAAGAATGAACAGAGTGATGGGAAAACCCTGTCTGTGGCAGAGCCCTGGGGACAGTATCATACAGTCCATCAGAAGCAGGTGAGCCTTGTTACTGAATTTCCAAATGAACACAGGCTGCTCTCTTCTAGCCCCAGAAGACCAGGAGACAGTTAAGTATCATGTGGCAGCATTATGTATAGAAAATCTATTCTAAGACATTTTTTAGAAGTTTCTAAAATGTATTCATTATAATTTTTCTTCTCCTTCAAAGTCTGTATAATTGAACTCCTGGAGTTAATGCAGCCTGTCTTTTTAGGCAGAGATTCATGGGGGAAAAAGAATCCTTGTCAATCAAACTATTTTCATATTTTTAAAACATGCTTTTATCATTGGATCAAATTGTGACAAGAGGTGACATCTAAGTGTCCTTGGTTAAGTGCCTAGGTGATCTGCAGAGCACCATTTTGCAGAGTACTGAAGTGATCTGAAATCATATTGATCAAAATTTTATGCAAGACCATCAAGTATTCTTTCAGTGGCACGTGCTAAATGAAATTCTGGAAAAAGAGGTTTAGACTTGTTCTGTTTGTTTTAATTCAAGGTTTCTGGTGATAAATTCTGCTTAAAAGAAAAACTCACTATCTCTTCTATCAACTTACATCTGTTCTTACTCCAAAAACTGCCATCCCCTCTTAGGACATCACACTCAGGATCTTTTCTCCATCTACAAGCTCTAAATTAGTAGTGGGCTTCCTGGTCTCATTTATCTTGTATTATTTCCATTCCTCTTAGCATATCTCCGATTCTTCTCTGTTTACTTCACAATACTTTTTCTTGCTTTTCTTTCTTTGTTTGGTTTTGGTTTTTTTTTTAATTTCCATCCATTGACTCCACATAATGGATGCACTCTTTACAATGGAGGCACAATTCTTGCCTAAATCTGCCATGGGCCATTCCCTCATCCAAATACCTCATCACACCCAAGACAGTATTGTTTGCTATACTGTGTTGTTTTATTAGGGGAGGGAGAGATTCATCTCACCTAACTTCAGCCAATGCACATATCTATGCCTGAGCTTTCCTGCTGCCCTAATTGCAACTGGAGAGGACCAGATACTTCTGACAGCCTGTTTCGGACACTTACGTCTACTAGGCAACAAAACACACCTTGGAGGTACACATCTCACTTCTCTGACTAGAATTCTACACAGCAGTTTTGGATATGGACATCTGTTTTGTCAGACACCCATGGGATAACATGAGCTGGGCTGAGCAAATTGTGCCTTGGGAATGCAACCACCGCTCAGCAACCTGCATGCCATATGAATCCCAGTGAGACATTCAGTCTGAGGGACTCGGCTCCCACTCCTGTCCTTTGCCTGCCTAACAACTCCAGCATAGTGAACCTCAGGAGAACAGAAATCATGAGTCAGTTTGCAATAGCTCATAAGAATGTCCCCAAATATAGATACATATGGATATTTAGAGAGATAATTTGCCTTCTGGTTCTTTTTTTTCCCTGCCTGTCCTCAGTGAATATACCAACATATGACTATTAGTGTTTGACAACGGGAGCTCCCACTCAAACACATTTCCTACAACTGTTATGCCCTACATCTTTCTGGTCTCTAGAGACATAATTCATCCTGGACCATTTCTTCCTACTTCCAAATAAATCCCATCTCCTCAGCTCCTTTTTTTACCAGACACTTCACTCCCTTGCTCCTTGTAGCTCCCATTCTAAAGATCAGTGTAGATCACACACCCCTCTCAGCTACCACAGTCCCCTATTTCTGCTCATCAGCCTAGTCCAAGATGCTACTGCCTCTCTTTATCCTTTTATGCCATGCTTGGGGGCAGCATCTTACTTTGATTAAGTGAAGACAGCTACAGGAAATTTCCCTCTGTCCTTTCCCTTTTCCTAGATTGCTTGCTGCGGGTAAATAAGGGGAACAAAGATGACTTCCCACAACCCACAGGATGGAGCAGAGTTTCTATACTCTCTGTGCTCTGTTATACCCATCAGCTTTCAGCAGAGGTTGAAGTAAGTTGCTAAGCAGAGCCAGGAATTTTGTCTGTTTTCTGAACAGTTGTGTATGGGATCACTAAGTTACTGCAGGACTGCAAACTTAGGACCATCACATACTTTGTGGGTGTGATCTCCTTCACAGGGCACTTGGACCCCTTCTTTTCCTTTGAGGGAGAAGCAAGCCATATTTAACATAAGGTCAGATAAGGAGAATACCAGTTACTGTGCATCAGCTGTATGTTGTGCAGGCAACAAAAATGATTTTGAGGCTTCTCCCTTTTAACTATCTGCCAGGGTGTCAGGGCAGAGGAGGCTTGAAGTGCAGATAAGGGTGAGTATAGTAAGTCCTTCTTCTCTCCAGGTGGGCCTGCTGTACCTTTACCCAGACAACAAGCTTCCCCTTCCCCTTTCCCTGAAATGCCTTTTGTATCTGCATTTGCTTTCTTCAATCTAAACTGCACTTCTTCAGGGCAGGAAATCATGTAGATTTTCCCTCAGGCAGGGCTAAAACCTACTAGAGACCTGGCACTCTTTGTGCTGTAATTGGATTGATGCTGGCTTTAGCCAGAAGCCTCCAGGGCAGGGATGTCAGTAAGGCAGAGATGTCCTGAGGTCCAGAGGCAATGACAGCAGCCTGACAGGCTTCTGCATAGCACCGTGTGCAGCCAGGCTTTTGTCCCTTTTGAGACCCTTAAGATGCTACTGTGATGTAAAACTCAGAACACTGATGAAGATAGCATCCCCCTCTACTCATGCAGGCCCTCCCCCCTTTCATGCAGTCAATAATCATTTCACCCACCGTTTTACAAAGTGTTGTATGTTTGTTTGTTTGAATTATAAGCTCTTGAGGGCAGAGAATTTGCCTTTATCTATGTTGGTAAAGTACAATGTCAATATACTGCACTATATAAATATTTTCTAATAACAAGGGCAATAACAAGAATAATGTATTTACTGTCCTGTAATACAGTATTTCCAGGCTTCAAGATATAATCAGAAACAACACAAAGTCAACAACAAGACAAAAAAATTTGCAGAACCTTTAACTGTGAACCAGAAGCCATGAAGCCACTGTGTGAAATTCTGGTACATTAGTTACTTATGTCTATAAACAGCAATTGTTACTGCAGTAAAAATCCTTGCAAATTGGCCCTCTGGAAAATATAAAGCAGAATGTAACCAGTGTAAACCAGCAGAGTGCTGCTTCACATGTGTATTGTAAAGGTCACAAATGGCCTTCTAGTTACTTTTTAAACAAATACAATGTTAATACTTTCTCACTGTAACATTATGAATAAAGCATTTGGCCTGTAGCTATGAATATGGTAACTGATGGCTTTTGACTTGTTTATATCCAGCAAACTTCTGTACCATGCGCTCCTGGGGCTAAATCTTGACTTCAACCCTTGAATGTACAGAGGACATAGCCCATGTAAAGGGCACTGGGGTGCAGCAGGTTCTCTGAGCTTTCCCCAAAGTAGCTTGATGGCCACCCCTGAATAACCTCCCTACTGCAGCACAGAGCTCTTCTGGCACACAGGAGGAAGAACGGGCTTTCAGAGTCAGTGTCCATGCCTCCTTGGCACCATCTCTGCTCATGTTAATGGTTTCTTTGCTCTTTTAAGCTCCAAGGTATCAAATTATTCAAAATAATTGTGATGATGCAAGGGCTTAAGCTGACCGGAATATAGAATCATAGAATAATCAGGGCTGGAAAGGACCTTAAGATCACCTAGTTCCAACCCCACTGCCATGGGCAGGGACACCTCGCACTAAACCATGCCACACAAGCCTCTGTCCAAACTGGCCTTGAACAACGCCAGGGATGGAGCATTCACAGCTTCCATGGGCAACCCATTCCAGTGCCTCACCACCCTTACAGTAAAGAACTTCTTCCCTATATCCAATCTAAACTTCCCCTGT